>AWOL01S0025346.1:18039-57110 GCA_000715115.1 Nicotiana otophora
GGGGGGGGGGGGGGGTATGTTAAATTTTGGAGATTGAAAAATTGTGATTTTTTCACGCCCCGACCTCGGGAAGCGCAACCGGCGCTCAGTCGAGATATACCAGTCAAGCAATCCTATACAATAGCTTCTACCCAAACTAACCCATGAGTAAAGAGAAGATCTATATCATTAATTAGACAATGAGGAGGCCATGTGATCAACACCAGTTCATTACCATTAGTCACGTCATTTATAAGTCTTAGAAAACATACACCTTCTGTAATGACCCGATCGGTTGTTTTGAGTATTACAACCTCATTTCCCTATTTATTCCTAAATTTATGCATTACAGTTGTTTTATGACTTACCGGGTTAGTTGGTTCAGGTCCGGGAGGAATTCGGAGTGAAATGAGAAACTTAGTCTCATAATCGAAAATTTAAGTTAGAAAAGTTGATCGTATGTGGACTTATATGTAAAGGACCTCGGATTTGAATTCTAATGATTCCAATAGTTCCATATGGTGATTTTGGGCTTAGGAGCGTGTCTGAAAAATTATTTGGAGGTCCGTAGTGGAATTTGGCTTGAAATGGCGAAAGTCGCATTTTTGGAAAGTTTCACTGGGGGTTGACTTTTTGATATCGGGGTCAAAATCCGATTGTGAAAATTTTAATAGGTATGTTATGTCATTTATGACTTGTGTTCAAAATCTTAGGTCAATCGAACTTGATTTGATAGGTTCCGGCGTCGTTTGTAGAAATTGGAAATTTCAAAGTTCATTAGGCTTGAATTGGGGTATGCATCCTGTTTTTAGCATTGTTTGATGTGATATAAAGGCTCGACTAAGTTCGTATGATATTTTAAGACTTGTAGATATGTTTGGATGGGGTCGCAGGGGGCATCGGGTGAGTTCGGATGCTTAACGGATTGATTTTGGATTTGGAGGAGGAGCTGAAATAGCTGGGCATCTAGTGTGACCGCACCTGTGCGAAAAGGGCCGCAGGTGCGAGCTCGCGGAAGCGAGGCATGAGTCGCAGAAGTGAAAATTCATGGGTTGACCAGGCACCGCGGGTGCGAAGAATGTTTCCGCGGGTGCGAAGACCGCAGGCACGAAGAAATCCATCGCAGGCATGAGAGTTTTGCCGCGGGTGCGAAGACCGCAGGCGCTAAGAAATCATCACAGGTGCGGACACCGCAGGCGCGATAGTCTTACCGCGGGTGCGATGACCGCAGGTGCAAAAACATCATCGCATGCGCGAAAATCCTAGACATAATGTTAAAAAAAGAGGAGTCCGGGATTTTTGTCATATTTGACATTTCCAAAAGCGGGTGAGGCGCGTTTTGAGCGCGAAATCACGGGCAATCTTTAAATCCCTTGTGATCATTTCTACTCTATAATATTGAATTATCATCGAATAATCCGACTAGATTACATGTTTTTGAGGTGTAAATCAGGGATTTGAACTTTACGGATTTGAGAAATAGATTTGGAGGTCGAGTTGAGGTTTGATTTTGGTAAAATTGGTATGGTTAGACTCGTGGTTGAATGGGCTTTAGGATTTTGTAAATTTTGTCGGGTTCCGAGACATGGTCCCCACATGTGATTTTTGAGTTAAATTTCGGATTTTTATGGAAAATTTGTATTTTTCATATGGAATTAATTCCAATAAATGTTATTGACTGAATCGAATTATTTGTGGCTAAATTCGAGGCATTTGGAGGCCAATTCAAGAAGCAAAGATGTAGTGGAATAAAGATTTTCATAGATTTAAATCTGGTCCTGAAGGTATGAAACCTCTGATTTTTGTGTCATGTGATTATTTGGAGGTGACACATATGCTAGGTGACAGGCGTATGGGCGTGCACCGAGGGGATTGTGACTTGGTCCGTCCCATGGAAACTGTAAAGTTGAATAACTTGTTCTTAACTATATGCTCTCTATGTGTTGAAGAAATTTGACTGTAAATCATATTAGAAATCATGCTTAGGCTATGTGATAGTACTGTTGGGACCCGCAGAAGTCGCGTACTTGGTGAAGTATTTGCTAATTGTTGTCTTGTACTCAGTCTTGAGTTTTCTTGTGTATCATACCTCCGTCTTTTCTTGATTTTTGTTGATACACTATGTTATCTTTGTTTGGGCTGATCTTTGTGATTTCCGAGAACCTGAGAGACTAGAGAGGTTAATGACTGAGTGAGGCCGAGGTCCTGTCGGTGAGGTATAGATACTATAGCACTTGAGTTGTCCGTGCAACACGTGAGTTATTCGTGCAGCACGTGAGATGTCTGTGCAACACGTGAGTTGTCCATGAAGATTATAGCGCTTGGGATGTAGGAGCCCCTACGGAGTATGTACACCCCCCAGTGAGCGCGGGTACCCATTGAGTGTGAGTGCTGAGGGCTGTGAGCCGAGTGGTTGCGCTGTTGTGACGAGTTGAGTGACTGTTACCATGAGAGGTTGTACTTACTTTTCATTTGTTGATGCACTTAGTTGCTATCTGTCATTGTTCTGAAATTTCTGAAAGATTCTATATCCGGAGTACCTGCACTTTAGCTGTATAAAACTGATTTGACTTAAACTACTGGATTTGAAAGTATGTTTATTCTTTGCTAGAATTATTGAAAATGAGCTGTATTTGTATAGCTCATCACTACCTTCTCAGTTCCTTAATTATTTTTGTTACTTACTGAGTTGGTTGTACTCATACTACACCCTGCACTTTGTGCGCAGATCCAGGTGATCCCGAACATAGCGGGTGTTGATTCTTTCGCACGGTTGATTTTTCGGAGATTCAGAGGTACCGCCGTATTTCGCAGACCTTGCCTCTCCTTCCCTATCTCCTTGTTTACTATATTAGGTCTCAGACTATTATGGACCGTATTTTCCAGACTTGTATTCATATTAGATGCTCATGTACTCAATGACACCGGTTTTTGGGAGTGTTTATATATGTATTTGTGAGTTTTTCTTCTGCTAAATTTAGATATTATGTTTTCAAACTTAAAGAGATGGATTTCTCCACAGGGTTGGATTGCCCTTTTTCCTCGGTGTTGGTTGACTTACAGTCAGTGTTGTATATGTTCCGGGATGGATTTCCCTAGGCCGTATGGGCCATATACAATACTGAGTGGTTGAGCATGATGAGTGAAAAGTGTGAGATAATGAGATCGAGTACTCTGAGAGTGTGAGTACACGAGTTCATCTCTAAGGTATATTGCATTGACATGCACACATGACATATATACATAGAAATGTATTTTTCTCAAGCTGTATGGTATCACATCATTCATAATTTCTCACACATGTTGGCCATTGGCCATAGTGATGCATTTGTTGTACACTGGTTATCTGGAAAGAAAAAGGAACATCTTGTTTATTATTGTAAGGATTTTGGGAAAATTAAATATTTTCAAACTTATTCATATTTTTGGCAACTCCGGTAAATGATTTGGGTTTTTCATTGATGTACTTGAAAGGCAGAACTATTTTCAGAAATCATGTTTTGTTGAGCATTTGATTGTTGAGTTACTTCTGGTATTACTTGCTTTATGTTTGTATGAACTGTTGTTGGTCATGGGAGTTGAACTCTGACCTTGGTACAAGCTCGTCACTACTTTCAACCTAAGATTAGGTTTGTTACTTATTGAGTACATGGTGTCGGTTATAATCATACTACACTTCTGCACTTTGCGTGCAGATGTTGGTTGTTGATGTTGTTGTGTTCGATGGGAGCTGGATTGAAGATGTACCTGTGTCCCGGTTGTAGCTGCCGCTTGTTAGTGGTAGCCTTAGATCTATAAAACTCTGTTTATGTACTTTTCAAACAGACTATGTATTTATATCATTTTCGCTTTGTAAACTCTATTCTTAGAAGCTCATGATTTGTACTACCAGTTCTTGGGGAATGTATAAGATTAAGATAATTCTTTACTTAAATTGCTTTATTAATTATTATTGGAATTGGTTAGTGGTTAAGTGGCTTACCTAGCAGGTAGGTTAGGTGCTATCACGACTAGTCGGATTTTGGGTCGTGACAAGGTGGTATTAGAGCTCTAGGTTCATAGGTTCTACAAGTCATGAGCAAGTATCTAGTAGAGTCTTGCAAATCGATATGATGACGTCCATACCTATCTTCGAGATGCTACGTGACATTGAGGATATACTTCCCATCTTTCTTTCCTTATCATGAGGCGTTGATTCAGCTCAAAGCATAACTCTTTAAATTCCTTCCACGCATTCATATGCGCACATGAGCGCTCGAGATCAGCTGTGTGCCGGCGGCTTGTGCTTCCATGGTTGAGGTGCGAGATGTGATTTTTGCTTGCTGATGATGGGCCAGTCTGGAGGACTTGAGGCCGGGTTTTGATGGTAGCTTGAGAACGGAGATTTCGATTGTGTGAGCACATGCTTTTGAGACTTATAGGTTCGTTGGTGTCTCTATTAGTGGAATTTATGATTGGATGACTATGTGGTGAGTATGATGTAACTGCGAGATATGTTCATATTGTTTGAATGTGACGAGAAGAGTTTACTTGAGATGTAGCAAGGACTATAGGGTGTCTGATTTCTGTCTTGATTTGGCGTATGGTCTCGAGTTATGGGTGTCTTGAGGGATCTCTCATGTTGTTTAGATGTGGAGTGAAGTAGATTCTCATGTCTTGTTGATGTGTTCAGAATCGAGAAGATTAAGTGATTGCGTAGTAGTCGTGACTGTGGGAGAGTATAGAGAAATGTCAGCTTGAGGCAAGCCGGTGGGTTATCTCCTGCGAGGTGTCCTGAGGTTGTGTGATCCCTATGATGTTTTGTAGAGAGTTCTACTTTACCAGTGAATGATAATTGTGCGATTTGAGTTTGGATCGGTTGTAACAGTTGACCTGACTATCACGAGTATGAATGGGAGATTTGCAGATGATTTGAGGTATTATATGGTTTGTGTTACATGAGCTTACGAAGGATTTAGTTGAATTTCAGTGCGGGATTCTGGCAGTAATAGAGTATGGGTATTGTGAATTATGGAGTGTTTTAATCTATGGCTTTGAGCGAAGTGGGGGAGTCTTCTATCGACGAGTTGATTGCATGATTATGTGTTGTATTGGTTTCGGTTTGAGGTACACTGGTGAATTAGCTATGACTGCAGGGGTTGAAATTGAGGATGACTCAAGTAAGGGGATTTCTGGATGCGGGTTGTATTACACTCTATGGGTATATAGGAATCATGGTATGATTGAATGGTTATTCGTAAAACATATAGTGTGCATGGAGTAGGAATTTGCATGGTCGCGTTAAGGTGGGGATTACTCCTTTGGGTGTCGTCGTGCCAATGGGGCACCAGTCGTTTGGCCCGTTTGTGACGGTGCAATCGAGATTTGAATAGAGTGGATGACTCTCGAGAATGATTCTAATGGATTCAAGAATTATATGTAGCAATTGGAAATTTCGGATTGGTATATGGCTAGGATCTGATATGTGCATTGGACGGTGTCGAGACTTGTGGCATTTTTATATTATTGTGGATTATGCATTTCAGTATCAAGAAAGTGAAGGAAATAATTTTAGGTTCACATAAGGTCTCTTTAGAGTGGGTATCGCGGTTATGGTTTTTTGGGGTGCTTAAGAGAGGAGTCAGCGGCTTATGGGCCTTAGGGCGTTGTGGTTTTATACTAGGGTCTCTTGTGTGGTGAATTTTGTCCACTAAAGTTTCCCACCAAAAAATAACTTGGCGTCATTATTTCATAACATTAGCCACGGATGTTATATTATTGGTGACATTTTATTTTGTCACTAATGATACCGAATTTGTGACAAATCATAATTTGTCTTAAAATTGGTAAAACTTTGGACACGAAAATATTTCGTCACAAAATATGCGTTATTACAATAGTGACAAAATAAAACTTGTAGTTAAACATGGTAAACTTTAGCTACAAAAGTTTATAATTTATTATGACATTAGTTTTTGTTACTAATAGTGCAAACAATTAGTGACAATTTAATTGTCTCTGTTTAATCTATAATTTAGTCACAACAAAATTTGTCACGAAAAATATAATTTTTAAATGGCTACGACTTGAATTTTGTAGTTGAATAGTACAATTATTGGCGACAAAAAATATTCATAGTTAAAAACTAAAAGACATAGTTTTGTTCATGTATGATACATAAAATTACTTTAGGACTAATTAACCTTATGACTGAAGCACCTATCTTGAAAAATTATCAAGTTTGAGAAATTTGAATCCCATTTTATAAAGTTCTATTATGAAGTCTATGTGACCTGCAAAATTGAAAGAAATCAAATTAAAACCATACTCATTTTGATTCAATTGTCATACCTAAATTTAGAAAATAGAAAATCAAAAAACCAAATCAAAATTTAATAGAACCCAAGGAACACTTGCTGCTACAAAAATTTAGCTTCCACTTCCAAATTTCTTGAGATTAAAAGGTTAGTCCCCTAAATGATCCTCCTTCATTTACCAATTTAACCTTATATCTAGCTCATCATTTTATTATAAATAAAAATAAGTAGCACACTTCTTTAGCTCACTAATCACAATTAATAAGTCAATCCTCACATGAATGCTTGTTAGGCTAACTAACCTGAGACGCCCAAAACACAAATATCAAAACACAACAAAAATTAGAGTTCTATGCAACAATAAACATGCATAACACATACTCAATTTTCTCTGAACTATTATTAGACTATACTATTGGCATATCATGTGATAAAATAAATAAAATGCATAAAAACATCACGATACTCTGAATAAAAAAAGTTATAAATTAAGTTGTCAAAACCATCAAGAGTCTCAACAAGTCTGCAAATACTTTATCATACACATGGCTAATAAAAGGCATCTGAACATAAGGAGTTTACAAGATCCATTGCAACAGTTAGTGTCACGACCCAGAATTTCTACCGTCAGGAACGTGATGGCGCCTAACATTTTACTTGCTAGGCAAGCCAATATTAGAGAATCATTACACCAATTCTTATTCCATTAAGTAAATGACAACAATTAGCTAAGATGAAATATAGCGAGTGCAGAATAATATAAAACCTACATTAATGTCTACCACCCGGATCTGGAGTCACAATTCACGAGCATTCTAGAATTTACTATAAGTAATAGTCTGAAAGAAATACAACTGTCTGAATGAAAGAAACAGTAGAACAGAAAAGATATACGGGGACTTCAAGGTCTATGGACGCCGACAGATCTACCCAAGCCGGTACCAAAATCTGCATAGAAAGTGCAGAGTGAAGTATCAGTAAAACCGACCCCATGTACTGGTAAGTGTCGAGCCTAATCTCGACGAAGTAGTGACGAAGGTAAGGCAAGGCACCTACAAATCAACCTGTACAATTTAACAGTGTATATACAAATAACCATAATGAAGAGCTAGACATGAAGTATCGGGAAGGGAACACATGCTGGGGGAAATACGAGATAAGGAACTACAGCAGAATGATAACTGGAACAACCAATATATTATACAACGAATACAGTAAAGGAAACATGCACGGCATCACCCTTCGTGCTTTTACTCTCAATCTCACCATAAAAATAATAGAAACGGCACGACATCACCCTTCGTGCATTAACTCTCATATCATGGCATGACATCACCCTTCGTGCATTACACTCATAATATGGCACGGTATCACCCTTCGTGCATTAACACTCAAAATATGGCACGACATCACCCTTCGTACATTAACACTCACAATATGGCACGACATCACCCTTCGTGCATTAACACTCACAATGTGGCACGTCATCACTCTTTGTGCATTAACACTCTCCCTTACCATAATGCAATGCATAAATAATAATAGGGAGATAGAATAACAACTACAAGCCTTACTTCAATATTTGCTTCCACAATATCAATCTCAACTTTGAAATAAATACTCGATTATCACAAGAAAATCTGTAAACATGATAAGAATGATCAATTTAACAACACTAGTATAAACATGTAGTAATTAGGCATAGGAAAGAGACAATATAAGAAAAAATGTGAGAAACGGGGACAATAGGTAAATCGATGACGCATAAGTACTCGTGAACTCACATATACGTCGCTCACATGAATTTCACATAACAAATAGTCTGAGGTTCCTAATTCCCTCAAGTCTAAGTTAGACACAACACTTATCTTGCTCCGAAGGCCACTTAATTCTCAATCACAACTTTTCCTCTAGAATTCACCTCCGAACGACTCGTATCTATTCAAAACTGACTCAATAACATCCAATATTGCTAAAGGAATCAATTACATTGCATAAATTTAGATTTCCCAAATTTTCCTCCAAAAAGTTAAAAATCTACCCCGGGCCTGTTTGGTCAAAACCCGAGTTCAGACCAAAATCCATTTACCTATTCACCCCCGAGCCCGGATATATATTTGGTTTTGGAATCCGACCTCAATTTGAGGTCTAAATCCCCAAATTTCCGAAATCCCTAGTTGCTACCCAAAAACCCTAATTCTACCATGAAAACCTTAGATTTTAGGTTGAAATCTTGTAAAATGTAGTGAAAGATTGAAAGAAATCAGTTTAGAATCACTTACATATGATTTGGTGAAGATATGATCTTTGGAAAATCGCCTCTTGTACGTTAGATCTTGAAACTTTGGGAAATGAATGAAAATTCCCATCCAAAAGTCATTTTGATCAGCTGCAGATGTCGCATTTGCGACCTGAGCTTCGCAAATGCAGGAGAAGTATCGCAAATGCGAACTCCTCGCATCTCTGTTGCCTTCGCAAATGCGACTTGTGATGATTGCAATTGCGATCCTGAACTTCGCAAAATGTGAAGGTCCCCTTCCAACCCCACTGCTCGCAAATGCGAGGCTAGCATTTGTGAGCCAGACCTGGCAATTGCGAAATCTGCACACCTGAAGCACACCAGCTATGATTTCTATGTTCAATTCACTCCGTAGCCTATCCTAAACTCACCCGAACCCTCGGGGCTCTAAACCAAAGGTGCTCACAAGTCTAAATACGAACTTGCTCGAGCGATCAAATTTTCATAATAACACCTAGAATGATGAATTTAGCATGAAACCAAATAAAATTCTCAAGAACACTTTAAAATTTCTATTTTCTCAACTGGACGTCCGAATCACGTCAACCAACTCCGTTTCTCACCAAATTTCACAGACCAGTCTTAAATATTATAGTGAACCTATACTAGGCTCCGGAACCAAAATACAGACCCGGTACTAACAATGTCAAACATCAATCAATTCTTAAAAATATTAGATTTTCAGACATAACTCGAGCTAGGGACCTCATAATTCAATTTCGGGCATACGCCCAGGTCCCATATTTCGATATGGATCCACCGGGACCGTCAAAACATAGATCTGGGCCCGTTTATAAAAAATATTGACCGAAGTCAAATACAATCAACCTTTAAGGCAAAAATTCTTATTTTTATCAATTTTCAACATAAAAGTTTTTCCGGAAACACATCCGGACTGCGCATGCAAATCGAGGAGGGTAAAAATGAGATTTTAAGGCTTATGAGTGCAAAATAGAGTTTTAAAATATAAGATAACTTTTTGGGTCATCACATTCTCTACCTCTAAAACAATCGTCCGTCCTCGAACGGACATAGAAAAGTACTTGAGATGGTTAAAAGGTGGGGATATCTACTCCGCATATCAGACTCGGACTCCCAAGTAGCTGCCTCAACAGGCTAACCTCTCCACTGCACTCGAACTGATGGGTAACTCTTCGATCTCAACTGGCAAACTTGCCGGGCTAGAATAGCCACCGGCTCCTCCTCATAAGTCAAATCCTTATCCAACTAGACAAAGCTGAAACCTAACACATGGGATAGATCGACGTGATACTTCTGGAGCATGGACACATGGAATACCGGATGAACTGATGATAACCCCGGTGGCAACGCAAGCCTGTAAGCCACCTCTCTCATTCTCTCCAGAATCTTAAAAGGTCCTATATACCTAGGGCTCAATTTGCCCTTCTTTACGAACCTCATCACACCCTTCATGGGTGATACCCGAAGCAACACTCTCTCCCCGACCATGAATGCAACATCATGAACTCTACGGTCAGCATAACTCTTCTGCCTGGACTGAGTTGTACGAAGTCGATCCTGAATAATCTTGACCTTATCCAAGGCATCCTGTACTAAGTTTGTGCCCAACAACTGAGCCTCCCATAACCCAAACCATACGACCGACGATCGACACCATTTACCATATAGTGCTTCATAGGGATCCATCTGAATGTTCGACCGGTAGCTGTTGTTGTAGGCGAACTCTGCAAGGGGCAAGAATAGATCCCAAGATCCTTCGAAGTCTATAACACATGCGCGAAGCATATCCTCCAAGATCTAAATAGTACACTCGGACTGCCCGTCCGTCTGAGGATGGAATGTTATGCTCAACTCAAACCGCGTACCCAACTCATGTTGTACTACCCTCCAGAAGTGCGAGGTGAACTGTGTACCTCTATCAGAAATGATAGACACGGGCATACCGTGAAGACGGACGATCTCACGAATGTAAATCTCTGCCAACCGCTCAGAAGAATAGGCAACTGCATAGGAATGAAGTGCGCTGACTTGGTCAGCCTGTCCACAATAACCCAAACTACATCGAACTTCCTCTGAATTCGTGGGAGTCCAACAACAAAATCCATAGTGATACGCTCCCATTTTCACTCAGGAATCTCTAACCTTTGAAGTAAACCACCAGGTCTCTGATGCTCACACTTTACCTGCTGGAAATTTAGGCACCGAGCTACATATGCAACTATGTCTTTCCTCATCCTCCTCCACCAATAATGTTGTTGCAAGTCCTGGTACATCTTGGCGGTGCCCAGATGAATAGAATACCGGGAACTGTAGGCCTCCTCAAGAATCAACTCACGAAGTCCATCCACATTAGGCACACAGTTACGACCCTATATCCTCAAAACTCCGTCATCTCCAACAATAACCTGCTTGGCAACACCGTGCCGCACTGTGTCTCTAAGGACAAGTAAATGAGGATCGTCATCCTGCCGATCTCTGATGTGCTCAAGCAGAGAAGACCGAGCAACTGTACAAGCTAGAACACGACTGGGCTCAAAATAGTCCAACCTTACGAACTGGTTGGCCATCCAATGCAAGTGGTCTCTCACCAATTGAATATATGCAAGGTTACCCATACTAGCTGACTTTCTACTCAAGGCGTCAACCACCATATTGGCCTTCCCGGGATGATACAATATGGTAATATCATAGGCTTTCAATAGCTCCGACCACCTCCTCTGCCTCAAATTGAGCTCTTTTTGCTTAAACAAATACTATAAGCTCCGATGATCCGTGAATACCTCACGGGGCATGCCGTAAAGATAGTGCCTCCAAATCTTCAGCGCGTGAACAATGGATGCCAGCTCTAGATCATGAACGGGGTAATTCTTCTCGTAAACCTTCAGCTACCGCGAAGCATATGCAATAACCTTTCCACCCTACATCAATACCGCACCCAGACCAATACGAGATGCATCACAATATACTGTATAAGATCCTGAACCTGTGGGTAACACCAATACCGGTGCCGAAGTCAAAGTTGTCTTGAGCTTCTGGAAGCTCGCCTCACACTCGTCTGACCACCTGAACGGAGCACCCTTCTAGGTCAACCTGGTCAACGGAGCTGCTGTGGATGAAAACCCCTCCACAAATCGACGGTAGTAGCCCGCCAAATCTAGGAAACTATGGATCTCTGTAGCTGATGTGGGTCTAGGCCAGTTCTGAACTGCCTCAATCTTCCTAGGATCCACCTGAATACCCTCTGCTGATACAACGTGACCCAAGAAAGCAATTGAACTCGACCAAAACTCGTATTTTGAGAACTTAACATATAATTGGTTGTCTCTCAGAGTCTGAAGAACGGTCCGAAGGTACTACTCGTGCTCCTCTCGGCTGTGGGAGTAGACCAAGATATCATCAATAAAAACAATCACAGAGGAATCCAAGTAGGGATTGAACACCCGGTTCATCAAATCTATGAATGATGCTGGGGAATTTGTCAGCCCAAATGACATAACTAGAAACTCATAATGCTTATACCGAGTCCGAAAAGTTGTCTTAGGGACATCGAATGCCCTAATCCTCAACTGATGGTAGCCGGACCTCAGATCAATCTTCGAAAACACCTGGGCACCCTGAAGCTGATCAAATAAATCATCAATCCTCGACAATGGGTACTTGTTCTTGATGGTGACTTTGTTCCACTACTGATAATCTCTACACATCCTCATCGATCCATCTCTCTTCTTCACAAACAACATAGGTGCACCCCAGGGCGAGACACTAGGTCTAATAAAGCCATTATCAAGAAAATCTTGTAAATGTTCCTTCAATTCTTTCAACTCTGACGGGGCCATGCGGTATGGCATAATGGAAATCGGCTGAGTGCCCGGAGCCAAATCAATGTCCCTGTCAGGTGGCATCCCCGACAGGTCTGTAGGAAACACCTCTGGAAACTCACGAACAACTGGCACTGAATCCATGGAAGGAACCTCCACACTAGAATCGCGGACATACGCTAAATAAGCTAGATACCCCTTCTCGACCATATGCCGAGCCTTCACATAAGAGATAACCCTGCTGGTAGAATGGCCAAGAGTCCCTCTCCACTCTAATCAAGGCAACCCCTGCAAGGCTAAGGTCACCGTCTTGGTGTGATAATCTAATATAGCATGATTAGGTGACAGCCAATCCATACCCAGTATGACATTAAAATCAACCATATCGAGAAGTAGAAGATCTGCATGAGTCTCAAGACTCCCAATGGCGACCACACACGAACAATAAACACGATCTACAATAATAGCATCTCCCACTGGTGTGGACACATACACAGGAGCACTCAAGGAATCACGGGGCACAGCCCAATATGAAGCAAAATAGGATAACATAGAGGAGTAAGTAGCTCCCGGATCAAATAGAACAGAAGCATCTCTACTGCAAACTGAAGCAGTACCTGTGATAACAACGTCAGATGACTCAGTCTCAAGCCTGTCTGGGAAAGCATAACATCGGGGCTGGGCCCCACCACTCTGAACTACGTCTCTGGGATGGCCTATAGCTGGCTGGTATCCACCTCTAACGGCCTAACCTCTACCTCTAACAGTCTGGCCTCTACCTCTGGCTGCCTGACCCCTGCCTCTGGCTGGCTGAGCAGGTGGTGCAGCAACTGGTGCCGGAACCATGGCATGAGAACTCTGATACTGTGAGCTGCCCGTTGCCCGAGGGCAAAATCTAGCAATGTACCTCGGATTACAACAAGTATAACATAACCTCGGCCGCTGTGATTGCTGACCCTAAAACTAACCATGTCGACCTGAGTAACCACCCTGATAACTCTGGAGTGGAGGTGCACTAATAGGAGCTGGTGGTGCACTGTAGGCTAGCAGGTCGGAATAAGGCATATGAGAACCATGACCACCTGAGGCACCGTGGGATGCATGGAGTGCTGAATGAAATGGCCTGGGAGGATGGCCTCTTCCAAAAGTACCCCTACCTCTAGGTGAGGCACCGCTGAACTCATCGGAATGACGAGGTCTCTTGTCAAGCCCCTGACCTCCCTAAACAAGAACCATCTCGACTCGTCTGGCGATATTGGCAGCCGACTGAAAAGAAATCTCACTCCTAGTATCCTTAGCCATCTGCAATCTAATAGGCTGATCAAGTCTGTCAATAAACCTCCTCACCCTCTCTCTCTCTCTCGGTGGGAAGAAAAAGAATAGCATGACGGGCCAAATCCACAAAACGGGTCTCATACTGAGTAACAGTCATACTGCCTTGCTGGAGACGCTCGAACTGACGGCGATGCTCCTCTCTCATTGTGATATGCAGAAACTTCTCTAGGAAGATCTAAGAGAACTGGTCCCAAGTAAGAGCAGGCGACCCAGTTGGTCTGGTCTGACCTACTCCGACTAGATGAGCTGCTGGAGCCTGATACTGGGGAGCTATCTACTCCGGAGCAGGAGTAGTGGGAGTCTAGGTGCCTCCTCTAGCCTAAGAGACGGCTGGTGCTATGGGAAATATGCCAGTCTGGGCCACACTCTCTATAAGTCTCACCAAACGGACCAAAGCATCCTGAAGTACTGGGGTGGCATTGAACCCCTCCGGAACCTGAGCTGGTCCGGCAGGAACAGTCTGGGCTGGAACTTCCTCGTCAAGATCTATGTGAGGCTCCACTGCTAGGGATGCTACTCGGGCTCTGGGCTGAGCCCTTCCCCTACCTCGGCCTCTACCACGGCCTCAACCTCGACCTCTGCCCTACGTAGGAGCGGCCACTGGAGGCTCTGGCTATTGCTCAGCTAAAGAAGCGGTACATGTTCTCGCCATCTGCGAGAGAATAAGAGTAGAAGAGTTCAATCAGTATTGAGAAAACAAAATCGCACTTCAGAGAAGAATAGAAGTGATATTTGTTCCTAAACTTCATAGTCTCTGGAAGATAAGCATAGACGTCTCCGTACCGATCCTCCAGACTCTACTAAGCTTGCTCGTGAATCGTGAAACCTAGGCAACCTAGTGCTCTAATATCAACTTGTCACGACCCGGAATTCCCACCATCAGGACCGTGATGGTACCTAACATTTCAGTTGCTAGGCAAGCCAACGTTAGAGAATCCTTATTCCATTAAGTAAATGACAACAATTAGCTAAGATGAAATATAGCAAGTGCAGAATAATATAAAAACTGCATTAATTTCTACCACCCGGATCTAGAGTAATAATTCATGAGCATTATAGAATTTACGACAAGTAATAGTCTGAAAGAAATACAACTGTCTGAATGAAAGAAACAGTAAAACAGAAAAGATAGACGGGGACTTCAAGGTCTGTGGACGCCGACAGATCTACCTTGAGTCTCCGGATAGCGGTCCAATAGCAAATTCTCGATCAACCCGAGCTGGTACCAAAATTTGCATAGAAAGTGCAGAGTGCAGTATCAGTATAACTGGCCCCATGTACTGGTAAGTGTCTAGCCTAACCTCGACGAAGTAGTGACGATGCTAAGGCAAGGCACCTACAAATCAATATGTATAATTTAACAGTGTATATATAAATAACTATAATGAAGAGCTAGACAGGAAGTATCGGGAGGGGGAAACATGCTGGGGGAAATACAAGATAAGGAACTACAGCAGAATGATAACTGGAACAAACCAATATACTATGAATCAACAGAAACAACGAATACAACAAAGGAAAAATGCACGGCATCACCCTTTGTGATTTTACTCTCAATCTCATCACAAAAACAATAAAAACGGCACGACATCACCTTTGTGCATTAACTCTCATATCATGGCATGGCATCACCCTTCGTGCATTAACACTCACAATATGGCACAGCATCACCCTTTGTGCATTAACACTCACAATATGGCACGGCATCACCCTTCTTGCATTAACACTCACAATATGGCACTGCATCACCCTCCGTGCGTTAACACTCACAATGTAGCACGTCATCACCCTTTGTGCATTAACACTCTCCCTTACTATAATGCAATGCATAAATAATAATAGGGAGATAGAATAACAACTAAAAGCCTTACTTCAACATTTTCTTCCACAAATAAATACTCGATTATCACCAGAAAATCTGTAAATATGATAAGAATGATCAATTTAACAACACTAGTATAAACACGTAGTAATTAGGCATAGAAAAGAGACAATATAAGAAAAAAGGGAGAAACAAGAAAAATAGGTAAATTGGCGACACATAAGTGCTCGTCACCTCATATATACGCCGCTCACATGAATTTCACATAACAAATAGTCTGAGATTCCTAATTCCCTCAAGTCAAAGCTAGACATAATACTTACCTTGCTCCGAAAGCCACTTAATTCTCAATCACAGCTTTTCCTCTAGAATTCACCTCCAAATCACTTGTATCTATTCAAAAATGACTCAATAACATCAAATATTGCTAAAGGAATCAATTACATTGCATAAATTTAGATTTCCCAAATTTTCCTACAAAAAGATAAAAATCGACCCCGGGCCCGCTTGGTCAAAACCCGAGGTTCGGACCAAAATTCATTTACCCATTCACCCCTGAGCCTGGATATATATTTAGTTTTGGAATCCGACCTCAATTTGAGGTCTAAATCCCCAAATTTTCGAAATTTCTAGTTTCTACCCAAAACCCATAATTCTACCATGAAAACCTTAGATTTTATGTTGAAATCTTGTAAAATGTAGTGAAAGATTGAAAGCAAACAGTTTAGAATCACTTAACTATGATTTGGGGGAAGAAATGGTCTTTGGAAAATCGCCTCTTGTATTTTAAGTCTTGAAATTTTAGGAAATGAATGAAAATTCCCGTCCACAAATTATTTTGATCAGCTGCAGATGTGTCATATTTGCGACCTGAGCTTCGCAAATGCGAGAAAAGTATCGCAAATGCGAACTCCTCGCATCTCTGCTGCCTTCGCAAATGCGAACCATTTCTTCGCAAATGCGGCCTGTGATGATCGCAATTGCGATCCTGAACTTCGCAAATGCGAAGGTCCCCTTCCAACCTCACTGCTCGCAAATGCGAAGCTTCTTCACAAATGCGAGGCTCGCATTTGCGAGCCAGACCTCGCAATTGTGAAGTCTGCAGACGTGAAGCACACCAGCTATGATTTCTATGTTCAATTCACTCTGTAGCCTCTCCAAAACTCACCCGAGCCCTCGGGGCTCTAAATCAAAGGTGCACACAAGTCTAAAAATATCATTCGAACTCGCTCGCACGATCAAATCGCCATAATAACACCTAGAACGACGAATTTAGCATCTAACTAAATGAAATTCTCAAGAACATTTTAAAATTTCTATTTTCTCAACTGGACGTCTGAATCACGTCAACCAACTCCGTTTCTCACTAATTTCACAGACCAGTCTTAAATATTATAATGAACCTGTACCGGGCTCTGGAATCAAAATACGGATCTGATACTAACAATGCCAATCATCAATCAATTCCCTAAAATATTAGATTTTTAAACTTTTAATTTTCATCAAAAATTCATAACTCGAGCTAGGGACCTCCGAATTCGCTTCCGGGTATACGCCTAGGTCCTATATTTTGATACGGATCTACAGGGACCGTTAAAATACGAATCCGGGCCCGTTTACCAAAACGGTTGACCGAAGTTAACTAAAATTAACTTTTAAGGCAAAACTTCTTATTTCCATCAATTTTCAACATAAAAGTTTTCCGGAAATACGCCCGGACTATGCACGCAAATCGAGGAGGGTAAAAATGAGATTTTAAGGCTTAAGAGCGCAGAATAGAGTTCTAAAATATAAGATGACCTTTTGGGTCATCACAGTTAAATCTAACAAGAGTTATATGCCTACTTCTAAGCTGTATTCTAACACAATAAGATAGAGAACAAGAATTTCAATAATGTTGTCTCATTTTGGCAGAGAAGCATCTTCCATCTCTTTTCTGCAAATGTCACTCAAACCAGGAAAGCCTTTTAAAATAGAGATGTGACGGTATTTTATTGGATACGAAATTTAAAAGGAAGAAGGACTTATTAAATTGTGGTTTAAAAAGTTCTTAGAAATTTATGTGCCTATTATTTCATTAGGGTATAATGAGAAGTTTAATTAAATTATTTATGACTAAGTAAGTATGACATTCACATATTAAAAAGGAAAACATGACACATTAATTGGGATAGAGGAAGAACTAAAAAGTAAAGTATGTCACATAGAACAAGACAAAGATATTATATAATAGTTGTAATGGATAAAAACAACGTTGTGCTAGGGCGGTCACATTTTATCGTCGGAACCCAATTGATCAAGCCCATATCGTCCTTTTAATCTAATTGGTGGATTTTCAGCATCTACAATAGTTATATTAGAATCAAACCAAACCAAACCAAATCAGTTTATTATTGATTCGATTTTATCGATTGTTTTAATTTTTCTATCAGTTTCTTAAAAAACGACGTGACATATATTATTAAACACATATTATAGCAATTATATTGAATTACTTATTAAGAAAAGTTGTTAATTCTCAAGATATTTTGATGATAATTGAATAATGATGACTCACGTAAATTTAAAAAGTTATTTTTAACATGGAATAAATTTTACAAACCAAAATATAATATAAACTATACTATACTATAAGTGCAAAAATTAGGCTACGAACCAAGAGAGCAAAAATCAATGTGCAATGTAAAATTTTATATAGTTATAATTTCTAAATAGGTATTTATATAATCAATCTGCTTCGACTTTTTCGATTAAGTTTTGCTTAAAATCAAAGAATTAAATTTTATATGTTCTTAAAACTAAAAAATAAAAATCAAATCAAATAAAGGATGTCGATTTGTTTCTCCGATTTGATCCGTTTTTTGTTTAGTTCAATTTCTCGTGAACACCCTTTGGTTAACATTTTATTTTATGCCAAGATAGTTAAATCAATTTTTGAAATAATTCTTTTGAATACTGTATTATTGTAGTATATATATTTCATATAACTTATTTATAACATAAAGTCATCCAAAATTGGGATACATTCTAAAATAAAGTTTTATTTTAGTATTATTGTCCCAAGTTAAAGTTTCTTTTTACTATTTTTTCCATAAGTTGGTTGTAGATTTGTACTATTATATCGGCTTATATTTTAGAAGAGAGATAAAGGTTAGAGTTAGAAGAAAGTTGGGGTAAAGCACTTCTCCACTTCCTAATATTTTGGGATAATCTTCTTCCTTGGCATGATAACTCTTCAACCTCGTCCATACCTACCAAACTCGTCGATATCCACCAAATAGGATTCCAAAACACTGTAAAATGGAGAAAGAAACCGTCTTTTGGCGCTGGTTTTTGGGATTTTTGGCTCCAAACAAATTTCAGGATAACCACTATATATATATGAGAAAAATCACTGGAAAAAATACATTGCAAAGTGAAGCAAAATTTCTGAACAGGTATGTATCATTCCACCTACTCTATGTTTGAATAAGATTCGATAGATTGTAATTTGCCACAATCATATATCGAATTATTAATTCATTAATTACTTGTGTCATAGACATTGATATGCCTTTATTTTTTCTCATATGATCAATCAAGATGAGAATACATCAATTAGAAGATTTTGAAATAGAAACTCTCTAATTTACTATGTATATTTATAGTTTTTAATTTACTATGTATATTTATAGTTTTGCATGGTGTGTATTTTTACAGTTGGTGTGTGGCATACAACTAGTGAAGCATGTCTGTACTGAAGGGGAAACTTTAGAGATTATCAGAGTATGCATCTATTTTGTGTGTATATATATATATATATATATATTGACGTTTTTCTGTTTGTGTTTTAGGGAAGAGTGGATGGATTGTGGAAATATGGTATTAATATCAGAATATGGATTGTATATATATCAGAGTATCAGAGTATGGAAATATGGATTGTATATATGGAAATATCAGAGTATGGAAATATGAAAATATCAGAGTATGGAAATATGAAAATATGGATTGTATATATATCAGAGTATGCTTCTGTTTGAGTCAAATCATGCTTCTTGGTGGCACTTAGGAATTTGTTTGATCGGATAATGGCAATTTAAATTCAGATGAACGGAACCAATTTTGTTTTAAGGTGAATATTCTGTAGTGTAATTTATATTTTTGTTGAAAAAAGAAAACATTTCTTCACTAGGCTCAATCTTTGTTAGACACACAGCTTTGTTTATGTCACAACCCAAAATCCAGCTAGTCGTGATGGCACCTAACCCAACCCGCTAGGTAAGCCAATTACCAACTATCCAATTTCAATGAAATTAATAAGATAATTAATTAAAATAAAATATCTAAAACCATTACATTGTTTCAAGAATTGGTAGTACAAATCATGAGTTTCTAAGAATAGAGTTTACAAAGCTGGTATGAAGAAAATACATCATCTGTTTGAAAAGTACATAAACAGAGTTTTATGAATCTAAGATTACCATGAACAAGAGGCAGCTACAACCGGAACGCAGGTACATCTTCAGATCCAGCTGCCAACGAACACAGTAGCATCAGCAACCAATATCTGCACGCAAGATATAGAAGGGTAGTATGAGTACAACGTACCCCATGTACTCAATAAGTAATAAACCTAACTTTAGGTTGAAAGTAGTGATGAGCTTGTACCAAGGTCGGGTCCTAACTTTAATAACCAACAATAGTTCATAACAACTTAAACAAGTAATACCAGAAGTAACTCAACAATCAAATGCTCAGGAAAAACATGATTTCTGAAAATAGTTCTGCCTTTACATCAATGAAAACCCAAATCATTTGCCGGAGTTGCCAAAAATATAAATAAGTTTGGAAACAATAATAAATAAGATGTTTCATTTTTCTTTCTAGATAACCAGTGTAAAACAAATGCATCACTATGCCTATCTGCCAACATGTGTGAGAAATCCTGAATGATGTAATATAGTACAGCATGTGTAAAAATACATCTATATGCATGTATGTCATGTGTGCATGTCAATGCAATGTATCTCAGAGATGAACTCATATGCATACTCTGAGAGTATCAGTTCACTCAGTCCTTCCCATCACTCGGTCCTCACAACCACTCAATCCTCACAGTCACTTAATCCTCCCAATTGCTCGGCACTCGCACTCAGTAGGTACCTGCACTCACTGGGGGTCTCCGGAGGGCTCCTTCATCCCAAGCTCTATAATCTGTACGGACAACTCACGTGCTATAGTATCAATATCTGTATTCGCACGGATAACTCACGACCTATAATAAGCCAATTTGGCCTGCTGAGGCATGCAACCCGATCCCATAATAATAAAGTATATAAAGTCAATATGGTATGTTGCGGCGTACAGCCCGATCCAATAATTAACCTCACAATCAGGCCCTCGGCCTCACTCAATCATCAATCTCTCCAGTCTCTCTCTCATGGGCTCACAATGCCATGAAAATAGCCTGAAACGGATGATATGATGTATCAATAAATAACAACATAGACTGAGATATGATATATAATGACATGAATATGACTGAGTATGAATTTTCAATTTAAAACAAATAATTCACATCAATATGACCTATGTGGGTCCCAATAATACTGGCACATAGGCTCAACATGATTTTTAATATGATTCGCAGCTCAATTTCTTTAGCACATAAAACAATATAGAAAATGACAAGATAATTTGACTATAAAATTTCACGAAAACAATTATGTCACAATTTCCATGGTGCACGCTCACACTCCCGTCACCTAGCATGTGCGTCACGTCCCAACAATTTACATAATACATATATTCAGGGTTCATACCCTCAGCTCCAAGATTAGAAGAGTTACTTACCTCAACCTTCAAGCTCCGAAAATACTACAATGCTCCAATTGATTAAAATGTTCAAATATCACCCACAATTCAATACCTACTATTAGATATCCCAGCTACATCAAAATAAATATGAAAAGATTCATAAATATCTATTTAGGTTTGATAATTCGGCAACAAGCCTTCAACCATCCCAAATTATCCAATAGGCTCATCCACTAACCTATTCAATTCCATTCTTATTATTTAATACTTATTTGGAGTCATTAATAATAATATGTTAATGCACTTTTTAGTGACAAAATCATATTATTAAGTACGATTTTTTTGTACTTTTTATGACAAATGAATCCATCATAAATATTACGTATTTGGAGACGAAAAAGGATTTCGTATTTAATATATCATTATTTGGCGATGAAACACAAAGTTGCCTTTGTATATTATTAGTGACGGTGTTTTAGAGACGAAAGGTTGACAAAACATATTTCATCACAAAAAAACTTTGGTGACGAAAAGTGAATCATAGGTGACAATATAACTCATCACTGAAAATCAAATTTGTTGTAGTGCTATCAGTTTTGTCTTCAAATCTTAATTGTTCCCCGCCATCATTTTGCCTTATTCTACTTAAGATCCCTGCTTGAAACTTGTAGTATGGCTTGATTGTTGATGTGGTTTGCAAGTTTTGTGTCACGACCCAATTCCATCTTAGGCCGTGATGGCGCCCAACATCATTGTTAGGCAAGCCAACACTAATCAAACTAATGGTTTCCCATTTAAATAAAATACTAAGTGGATAACATTTCCCCATTTGTTAAAGTGATTTAGAAATTTACGAATGTGATATAATTAAACGGAAGAAAACGAGTACAAATTGTAATCATGTAAATAAATCTAAAATCATAGGTCTACTAGTGTGTGTGCCAAGACCTGGTGTCATAAGTATGTGGGCAATCTAGTAGAATATACAAGAGAATACTAGCCTATTGTCTGAAAGAAAATAGACAGAAAAATAAAACATAAGGGAGACTCCAGCTGCTGCAGAACGGCTTAGAAGGCAGCTCACCGTGAAGTCTTGAGATGGGGATCAAATCTGCGCACCAGACTGGTAATCAGATGCACCTACCTCAGATCATGTACAATTAAGTATAAAAGTGTAGCGTGAGTACATAAATAATATGTACCCAGTAAATATCTAGCCTAACCTCGAAGAAGTAGTGATGGGGGGTCGACTCCGACACTTACTAGGGCCAATAGCATAATAACATGAAATTCTAATTAAGCACGATATACAATAATAAGACACATAACAAGAAATAACTGAACAAGTCTTCAGAAATATTTAAGACCTTGCATCACTTCCTTCCTTTAAAACATATGATCACACAAACAATGAATTTATACCGATTATGAAAGGAACTTCCAGTTCTATTATCACACACGAATACCACCAAAGACATTCAGCCTGATCCAACATAAATGTAAATTGTGCATTGCCGAGGGTTAAACGGCGTGAACCATAGATGCATCTATTACCCCGCTTGCAAATCATACATGCGACGTGGTCAAATATAAATTTATCAATAAATCATAACCCTTTCTTGATTATTTTCAAAATAAAGACAATTCGACTTGAAACTTTTAAATCCTTAAAAATCCTCAATCCAGTTCCATTTGATACAATTAACAATTAAAATCAAATAACAGTGTCTACAAGCATGATGTAAACCTAAAACTACCCGGACATAAACAGAAATAATAGCTACGTACGGACTCTCGTCACTTCGTGCATACATAGCCCCCACAAATAACAACACATATTTATTAAGTTCACATATAGGGTAAGTTCCCTCTTACAAGGTTATAAAAAAGACTTACCTCATCTCAAAGCTTACTTCCCAATTCAAGAATGCGCTCAAACCTCCAAATTTGATGCCAAATGACTCGGAACTAGCCAAACATTATACAAATCGATCAATCTATTACTCAAAAGTTCATATCTCCAATATTAAAGTGATTACCCAACCAAAATTGCAAGATTCCTAAAATTAACCCTCGGGCCCACACGCCCGGATTCCGGAAATGTTTGAAGAAAGTTGTTACTCATAACCTTAGGAACATAATATATGCCTTTCACTAAGTTTCATAATCATTTACGTGGTAAAATTTCATTTTTATTAAACCCTAGGTTTTTCATCTCAACCCATGATTTCTACCAATTTTCATGTGGAAATCTACCCATAATATATGACCTAAACTCATATTTAAAAGAAATTACTTACCTCACAAAGCTAGGTCGAAATCCCCTCCTTAGAAGCTCTCAAATCACCCAAGAGTGGAAGAAAATGTGATAAATATGGTCCTAACCCGTAATAAATGAGGCTCACTGCCTCCAGCGGTTTCCGTACCTGCGGTCATAGGGCCTCACCTGCGGTCATAGGGCCGCACCCGCGCCATCACTTCTACAGACAAGGGTCCGCTTCTGCGGAAATCACTAGGCCGGTTTGGATCGCTTCTGCTGACGGGAACCTATTTTTGTGGTCCCGCTTCTGCGGAAGATGGGCCGCATCTGCAGAACCTGGGCTGCCCTCCTTTGGCCGCTTCTTCCAGGCTTGGCCCGCACCTGCGGCTGACCAAGCGCAAGTGCGGTTTTGACACATCTGGTGCATTAGTTGTTGCTCCAAATTCTCATCTTGGTCCGAGCCTCGTCCGATTGACACTCGGGGCCACCGGGGCCCCGTCTGAACATACCAACAAGTTTGAAATCATAAAACGGACTCGCTCGAACTCTCAAAATGCCCGAAACAATATTAAAACTAAGAATCGCACCCTTAAACTAATTGAATCAAACTTAAGAACTTCAAGTTCTTCAATTTTCTGCCAATGCGCCGAAACATACTTAAACTACTCGGAATGATACCAAATTTTACGTGCAAGTCTTAAATGACATTATGGAACTATTCTTGGTCTTGGAATTTCGTTAGGACCTCGATAACACCAAAATACTCTCCAAACCAAATTTAAAGAACTTCTAAAGCCTTAAAGAACCAACTTTCACTATTAGGCACCAAAATGCTCTCGGTTCATCCAAAACTCGATCTGAGCATGCGCCCAAGTCCTAAATCATCACACAAACCTATTGGAATCGTCAAATCCCGATTCTGAGGTCGTTTACTCAAAATGTTGACCGAAGTCAAACTTGGCCTTTTAAGCCAACCTTAAGGAACCAAGTGTTCCGATTTCAATCCGAACCCTTCCAAATCCCGAACTAACCATTTCCGCAAGTCATAAAATAGTAAAATTCATGTACGAGAAGTCTTATTTAGGGAAATGGGGTTATAGAAAGTAAAACGACTGGTCGAGTCGTTACATTTTGTATCTGCTTCTGCAAGACAATATCATGCTGCCATGATTTCTTGACCTCTTCCAATAAGTCCATTTGCATTGAAGAAATGCTACAAAGCTGCATTGAATCATTCTTCCAAGACAGAGCATCTGCAATAATATTTTCCTTCCCATCCTTGTAGGATATGCTGTAATCATAACCAAGCAGTCTAACTAGCCACTTCTGTTAACTTAGTGCGGTAATTCTCTGGTCAAGTAAGTACTTAAGACTATGGTGGTCGGTCTTAATTGGAAAGTGTCTACCTAGCAGATGGGTCCTCCATTTTTGCACTGCACATACCAAGGCCATGAGCTCCCTTTCATAAACTGATAGGGCCTTGTTTCTTTCTGATAATCCTTTACTGAAGAAAGCTATAGGTCGACCATCTTGAGTGAGAACTACACCAATGCCTTCTCCTGATGCATCTGTTACAACAATAAACTACTTTAAAAAATCTGGCAGCGCCAAAATAGGGGCTGAAGTGATCAACTCCTTTAGTGTTTTAAATGTTATAGTTGCAGCTTCATTCCACGCAAAACAGTCTTTCTTCAAGAGGTCAATTAAAGCTCTAGAAATATAACCATAACATTTTATGAATCTTCTGTAATAACCTGTACAACACAAGAATCCCCTCAAGGCTTTGATGTTAGTTGGTGGAGGCCAACTGAGTACTGCTGACACCTTTTGAGTGTCCATAGACACCCCTTGTTCAGAGATCACATGACCCAAGTAATCCACTTGAGTTTCTCCAAAATCACATTTGCTTTGCTAGACAAATAAGACATTGGTCCTTAAAATCTAAAAAATTGTCTCCAAATGTGAGAGATGATCCTCCCAAGAAGAGTTGTACACCAAAATGTCATCAAAGAAAACTAAGATGAATTTCCTAAGATAAGGCATTAAAATTTATTTCATCAAACTTTGAAAAGTAGAGGGGGGATTAGTAAGCCCAAAAGGCATCACCAAGAACTCAAAGTGGCCATGATGGGTTCTAAATGCTGTCTTGGGAATTTCATCTTCCCACATCCTAATTTGGTGGTATCCTGATCTGAGGTCCAGCTTTGAAAACAATATGGAACCATGCAGCTCATCTAATAGCTCTTCTATAACTGGTATTGGAAACATGTCCTTAACTGTATAGCTATTGAGTTCCATGTAGTCTACACACATTCTCCAGCCTCCATCTTTCTTCTTGACCATGATAATGGGTGATGAATATGGACTGGCGCTATTCCTAATCGTACCAGTAGACATCAACTCCTCAACCATCTTCTCAATTTCTTCTTTTTTGTATAGTAGGATACCTATAAGGTCTAATATTGACATGGGAAATGCCCTTCTTCAAGACAATCCTATGATCATGTTGTCTTGGTGGTGGCAGATCTTTAGGAACTTCAAACATATCATTATACTTCTTCAATAATTTCTGCAATTCTCCCTTGTTTACTACCACATCTACCTATCCTCCTAGTCCCCGCAAGCAAGGTTCAGTCTCATATTCTGCAGCTAATACTCCTAATGAAATCATTGATAATTCAGCAGGTTTGGCCAAGAGTTTGTCCATTTGACCTTGTCCTACTAACTTCATATAAGGAGATTGAGTGCCCCTTAGTGACACATTTTGACTTCCAATATTGAATTTCATCTTCAACTTCCTGAAGTTCCATAAAATGTCACCCAATGATACCAACCATTGCACTCTCAAAACCATGTTATATCCACCAAGAGGAAGAGTTTAGCATCTCAGACACGAATTGAACTCCTTGCATTTTCCAAATGAATCCATTGTAGATGGCTTTGTTGTACATTCTATTCCCATCAGCTACAGATACAGAAAATGGATGGATCATTGTTAACTAGCACCCTAGCCTTTTTGCAGTATTAAGATCCATAACGTTGTGGGTACTGCCAGTATCAATCAAGATCTTCACTGCTTTGCCTTTAACTGGTCTAGTAACTCTCATAGTTCTGAAATATTTCATGCTATTCATAGCATGTACAGAAATATGAGGTAGGATTGCACCATCAGAATCAACATCGTAAGCAAATCCTTCCATGTTCAGCAATTCAGGGGGAACAAACAAAATATCCACCCCACCATTCCCTTATTCCTCAGGTTCTACCACCTTAATAGAGAACAACTGTCTTCTTTTTGCCCATACATGACCTTGAACATACTTCTCATCACAATTAAAGCACAATACATTAGCCCTCTTCTCCTCCATTTCAGCAGGGCTCAAAAGTCTTTGGTTTCTATAAGATGGTTTAGTTGTTCCTGAGTAGGAACCTTGGTTTTTTTGGAAAGATGGATTTGTCTTAGAGTGGTTTGGGTCTGGGTTCTATGAGTAAGTAGGATTGGTAAAGGGTTTATGAATTGGTAAAGGGTGTAGAAAGAACATGAGCAGTTTTTAGAGTTTGTTTTTGTATGAATAAAATTTGTTCTTGGATTCTAGCAAGGCTAATAGCTTTCTGAAAAGATCTAGGTGCAAACATTTTGACTGGCAAGCCAATTTCAGGTTTAAGACCTCTAAGGAAATAACTAACAACATACACTTCATTCAACTCGACCCTAGTTAGTAATTCATCAAATAAGTCTACATAATCTTGCATAGAAGTTACCTATCTAAGATCCTTCAAATCACCCATTGGATCATCAAGCAATTCTGACCCAAACCTCTCATACAAACACCTTACATACTCCCCCCCCCCCCCATTAGGCCAATCCCTTAACAGTCGAGTTTTTATGTACACTTGATGGCATTGAAGAGCTTTCCCAGCCAAAATGACAAGAAGCCAACTTCACCTTCGAAACTTCAGGGGTCTGATCCACCTCAAAAAATTGCTCGTACTGATACAGATCCCAGTTCCATCAAATTTAGGTAATTCCAACTGATGGCTCCTAGTATGCAACTCATATTCCTGCCTTCGTTGAGCACTTTCTGTTGTTGCTGTTACTTCTTCTTCTACAGTAGTTCGTGTATTACCATCACTCGTCAATAGAATCTTCTTAAGTTCTTCCATCGAGTGTTCAAGTCTTTCATCCATAGATCTACGCAATTTTTCCATTGATCCAGCGATTCCTTTGAATGATCCTCTATCAGAACCTAAAATCTGACTAGTCATGATGGCACATAACCCAATCCGCTAGTTAAAACAATTAACACTAACCAATTACAGTAACAATTAATAAATCAATTAAGTAAAGAAATATCTAAATCTAATGCATTCCGCAAGAACTAGTAGTACAAATCATGAGCTTCTAAGAATAGAGTTTACAAAGGGGAAATGAAATAAATACATCATTGTCACGACCTAAAATCTGACTAGTCGTGATGGCACCTAACCCAACCCGCTAGGTAAGCCAATTAACCACTAACCAATTCCAATAAAAATTAATAAAGCAATTAAGTAAAGAAATATCTGAATCTAATACATTCCTCAAGAACTGGTAGTACAAATTAGGAGCTTCTAAGAATAGAGTTTACAAAGCGGAAATGAAATAAATACATCGTCTGTTTGAAAAGTACATAAACAGAGTTTTATAGATCTAAGGCTACCACGAACAAGAGGAAGCTACAAGTGGGACGCAGGTACATCTTCAAATGTAGCTCCCATCGAACACAGCAACATCAACAGCCAACATCTGCACGCAAGGTGCAGAAGTGTAGTATGAGTACAACCGACCCCATATACTCAATAAGTAACAAACCTAACCTTAAGTTAAAAGTAGTGACAAGTTTGTACCAATGTCGGATCCACCACCAATTACCAACAACAGTTCATAACAACATAAAGCAAATAATACAAAGAGTAACTCAAAGATAAGATGCTCAGCAAAATCATGATTTTCGAAAATAGTTCTGCCTTTCAAGTACATCAGTGAAAACCCAAATCGTTTACCGAAGTTTTCAAAAATATGAATAAGTTTGAAAACAATAATTTTTCCAAAAATCCTTTCAATAATAATAAATAAGATGTTTTATTTTCTTTCCAGATAACCAGTGTAAAACAAATGCATTACTATGCCCATCTGTCAACATATGTGAGAAGTTATGAATGATGTAATACCGTACAACATGAGGAAAATACATCTTGATGCATGTATGTCATGTGTGCATGTCAATGAAATGTATCTCAGAGATGAACTCATGTACTCACACTCTCAAAGTACTCAATCTCACTTTCTCACACATTCCACTCATCATGCTCAATCACTCGGTATTGTATATGGCCAATCCGGCCTAGGGAAGATCCATCCTGGAATATACACATCAACTGATCATCAGTCACTCAGTACCGAGTAGAGCCAATCCAGCTCGTAGAGAAGATCCATCTCTAGGTATATAATGCTTCGGACAACATCGATGTCCAGGGAAGATCCATCCCTCAATAATAACAACCGCGCTCACTAGGGGTGTGTAGACTCCGGAGGGGCTCCTTCAGCCCAAGTGCTATAAACCGCATGGATAACTCACGTGCTGCACGGACAACTCACGTGCCATAATATTAATATATGTAATCGCATGGACAACTCACGTGCTATAATATCAACATCTGAAATCGCACGGACAACGCACATGCTATAGTGACAACATCCTCACAAACAGGCCCCCGACCTCATTCAGTCATCAATCTCTCCAGTCTCACTCACGGGCTCACAATGTCATGAAACTAGCCCAACAACAATGATATGATGTATCAATAAATAACTGAGACTGAGATATGATTTGAATGCATGAATCTGACTGAGTATGAAATATCAATAAAATCAGTGAGCTGGCATTAAGAAATGACCACTATGGGTCAAAACAATATCTCCATAATGTTTAAACATGATATCTAGCATGATTGACATCTTAACTACTTTATCACATGGTGAAAACACGGATATCAACAAAGTAGGACCAATATACATTGCCATGGAAACAACAAAGTCCCAATTCACATGGTGCACGCCCACACGCCCGTCACCTAGTATGTGCGTCTCCTCAATACCAATCACATAACACATATTTCAGGGTTTCATACACCCATCACTAAGATTAGAAGAGTTACTTACCTCGAACAAGCCAATACCAATGTCGAGCAAGCTAAACGGTGCTCCAAAGATGCCATCACACGCGTAGCGACCTCCGAACAGCTCAAAACTAGCCAAAAGCAATTCAAATACATCAAATAAAGTCCAAGGAAACAATTCCAAATGATAAAGATCGAATCCTTAATCAAAATCCAAAACCGGCCAAATATCACACACGGGCCCGCACCTCGAAACCCAACAAAATTCAGAAATCCGACAAGCCATTCAATTACGAGTCCAATCATGGTAGTTTCACTCAAATCCGACTCCAATTCGATGTTCAAAACTCAAAAATTCATATTATGAAACGTTAAGCCAAAACCTCCAATTTCTTCTTTAAAATTCACAATCCAATCACCAAAAACCAAAGTAGATTCATGGAATAAGATCAAAACAAAGTGTAGAACACTTACCCCAATTCTTGTGATGAAAATTGCTCCAAAAGTCGCCTAAACCGTGCTCCAAAATCCGAAAATGGGTGAAAATCGTGAACCCTCAAATTTAAAGGGTTCTGACCAATCAATCCGCACCTGCGGACAAAAGGTCTCATCTGCGACCTTCACTTTTGCGGGAAAATCTCGCTTCTGCGAGAACATCTTGGCCAGCCATGATCGCTTCTGCGATGCCTAGCACCGCACCTGCGGTCGCACTTCTGCGCGCATTGGCCACTTCTACGGACCTCCTCATCCAGCTCTCATCTCACATCTGCGACGCCTTTGTCGCACCTGCGAGCCCATTCCCGCAGGTGCGAAAACACTAGAACCAGCAGCCTTCAACAATGCAATATGCAATGGAGTTGTTCCGAACCTCGTCTGAAACTCATACGAGCTACTCGAGACCCCGTACGAATATACTAACAAGTCCAGTAATATAACACGGACCAACTCGAGGCCACAAATCACGCATAACAATATCGAAACGACGAATCGCACCTCAAATCAAAATCTATGAACTTTGAACTTTCAAATTCAATAACTCGTGCCGAAACATAGCAGATCAAATCCGGAATGACTTCAAATTTTGCGCATAAGTCCCAAACACCATAACGAAGCTATTCCATTTTCCAGAATCGGATACCGACCCCGATATCAAAAAGTCAACCCCCTGTCAAACTTCTCAAAATTTTAACTTTTGCCATTTTAAGCCAAAATCAACCACGGACCTCCGAATCAAAATCCGGACGTTCCCCTAAGTCCAAAATCACCCAACGGAGCTAACGGAACCATCAAAACTCCGTTCCGGGTTCAGATTCACAAAAAGTCAAACTTGATCAACTTTCCCAATTTAAAGTTTCAACAGTGAAATCCATGCTTCCAATTTGATTCCGAATAACCTGAAAATCAAAACCGACGATTCACATAAGTCATAATGCATCATACGGAGCTACTCATGCCCTCAAACAACCGAGCGAAGTGTAAATGCTCAAAACGACAGGTCGGGTCATTACATCCACCCCCACTTAAGCATGCGTTCATCCTCAAACATACTAAGAGTTGTTTCCAAGCCACCAAATCATTATTACATCTTACCACACACGTACCCATATAGGTCTGATAACACCATATAACTAAAATTTCTTAATTCAACCTAGCCCACAAGCCTTAGAATCCAATTTCCAACATCCGAAATTTCTTATTAGATCTGAATCCCGCAACCTACACACTATATAAGTCTGAACAAGTTGTACCAAAAGTCATAACCATAACTCAACTACTCAAATACCACATAGCTCAAATGCTCGAAGCAATGTTTTCTAATCACCGTAGCTGCTCAAAATAACCCAATACCGGTAATAAACCTTATATCAAACAAGACTCCATTCTAAAACCTTCATACACTACCGATGATGAAAGAAACACACATAAACTCGTAAACATTCATCAGATCCACCAGTCGTGGAGCTCCCTCTCATTCGACAAGAACCATAGCAAATGTCTAAGCCGACTTTCGCTGTTATCCTTCCAAATATACCACAATCAAATCTGATAGCACCCATCCTAGATCCGATGACTTCATATTATCAAATACCAGTTGGTCTACTAACATGCCACACCAATACTATCTAAACCCATAACCCGTATAATTTGTGCACCAATAAGCAACATTCCAGATGTACTCAATCGTGAAATGACTCAAACAAGAGAACCGTCCCGCAAGCTCGACGGGTACCACCCCAACGCAATGCTAAGAACCCATCACACACCGTAGAACCATAATATACGAATCTAACACAAAGGATAATATCTCAACATAACTCTACCGCAATGCGCGACCCCATCCAAACACTGTTCCATATGAAATACCTCAGCCACCATGCTCAAAATCAATAACTACGCGCAATCCGACATCAAGTACTCACAGTGCATTACCATAACCATGGAGAAGAAAATGACACAATCTTACACAAACCCGAAAGAACATAACCAATGCGCAACCACTCATGCATCACCCAAATACCCATCGCGCGCAAATTCCGCTATAAGGCCCTAATAGAACTGCACCAGGTGTGCTTATAACCAACGAATCACAACTCCTTAGAGTATAGAAGAGTAACTCACCGAACATAACATAACACGAATAATCTCAACAACAACCGAATAACACATCCTAATTGGGCCTACCAATAGACCCCCAAATCAACTCCGGGCACCCACACATGTATAAATAACCCTCTGAAAGCCCACAATGACTGAATCATAACACATACTATCATCTAGCTAGCTTTGGCCATGACTTCACAGTCCACAACCATGAAAACAACCTGCTCTTGAGAACTACCAGTCTCCAAATCTATAGAACACATGAATCCCATATCTAATCCCAACTCCACCGCTAGAATATCTAACACATCTCTCATACACGATCATCCCACGAGGAATACTTCTAAAATTCTTCTGTACCACATAGAAAAATTTGAATATCAGCAGTCGATCAACCAGGAGAGTGCCATAATACCAATGAAGTCCATAATTCAAATCACAGTGCCCCTTCTGAAATGTACACTCTCATTAAGCAATACTAAATAGTAATATATTTACCTAGTCATCTAAAATCGTCTATGCCGCCTAAGAATTCAGGACCTTCATTTCAAAACAGAACTGTGACCTTGCACATGCAAATCTCAATTCCACGCAATACACCGCATCTACCATGCCATCCTGCGAAGAGTACAAGAATCTCATAATCAACTCTAAGTCACAAGCAGAATACATACCCGATCAGTTAGAAACCTTCTATTTGATCTCATCCCGGAGAAAATCCCAATACGTAACATATTCCTCACGCCAGTAAGAAATATACTCCTCGAACTGTAGTAAAAACCATTGAGAACTCTTCGAAACCCATTTGCACATAACCAAGCTATCAGAACCGAATCTCTCTAACTCAACCCAGGGATGCAGGTCGCCAAAGCCCAAGAGCATTGCCGTGAAACACCTGTGAAGGCTAGCCACATTATAAGTACCCAAAGAACCGATTATACCAGTTACTGTGTTGATCCAACCTACCACCACGTTGTCCTATTTCTCCAAGTCCCTTCTAAATTGCCTTCAAATTGATACTTCTCCTTGCTGGAACACCACAATCCTTAACCAAAATTCACCACACAAGAGACCCTAGTATAAAACCACAACGCCCTAAGGCCCATAAGTCGTTGAATTCCTTTTTCTCTTTTTATTTCTTTTTTTAAGCACCCCAAGGCACCACAATCGAGACACCCACTCTAAAGAGACCGTATGTGAACCTAAAATTATTTCCTTCACCTTCTTGATACTGAAATGCACAATCCACAATGATATAAAATGCCACAAGTCTCGACACCATCCAATGCAACTCCCAATTTCTAGCTATATACAAATATTGAAAATTCCAAATCGCTACATATAAATCTTGAATCCATTAGAACCATTCTCGAGAGTCATCCACTCTACTCAAAACTCAATTAAACCGACTAAACGGACTGAACGATTTGTGCCTCATTAGCACAACAACACCCAAAGAAGTAATATTGTCTTAATACCACCGATCGAATTCATACTCTGTGTACACTACATCTTTCGCAAATAACCACTCAATTATTTTACGATACCATAATTTTCATAGACTCCGAAAGTGCCATACCCCGTATCCAGAAATTTCCTTACTCGAGTCATTCTCAAACTCAACCTCTGCAAGTCATAACTAATCCACAAGTATGCCTCAAACCAAAATTAAAATTTAACACATAACCATGAAATCAAATTGTCAATAGAAGGCTCCCCCACTTGGCTCAAAGCCATAAATTAAAACACTCGATAACTCACAATACCCATACTCTATTACTGTCATAATCTCATAGTCAGTACAACAAAAATTCTTCTCAAGCACATACAACGCCAACCATAAAGATACCTCAATAGTCCATTAAGCTCGCATTCATTCTCTTAACACTCAGGTCAACTTTCTCAACCAGATTTAAATTCAAATCCTAACACATACGCCCCATCGGCAGAAAAGAAACTCTCTACTCACATCATAAGGAACACACCTACGTAGATTACTCCACAGGGATAACCCACTTGCTTAACCTTAAATCGGTATCTTGCTAAACCCTGTCACAATTACAATTACTATTAAATCACTTAATCTTTCTGAGTCCAACTCTTTAACCAGACATGAGAATTTAATTTGCCCCAAAATTTAACAACGTGAAAGATCCTTCAAAACATTAATACTCAAGACTGTACGTCATATCAAAATGAAAATCAAGCACCCAATGGCTTTTCCTTTACATTCCAAGGAAATACTTCTCATCACATTCAAACAATCTGAACACATCTCGCAGTCACATCACACTCACCACATAGTCATTCCACCGCTCATCGAGCCACAAATTCCACTCATAGGGACATTACCGGACATATGAGTCCAATTATACAAGTTACCACTAAAGCTACCGAGCTCAAGCTGCGGTCTAACCATGGCCTCAAGTCCTCCATATTGGCCCTTCACCAAAACACAGAATATACATCTCGAACCTCGTTCATAGAATCACAAGCCGCTGGTGCATAATCGATATCGAGCGCTCACATATGCATACGAATGCATGGAAGGAATTCAAAGAGTTACGATTCAAGCTGAATCAATGACTAATGATAAGGAAAGAAAGATAGGAAGTATATATCCTAAATTCCATGTAGCCTCTCGAAGATAAGTATGGACGTCATCGTATCGATCTGCAAGACTCTACTAGACATTTGCTCATGACTTGTAGAACCTATGAACCTAGAGCTCTGATACCACCTTGTCACGATCCAAAATCCGACTAGTCGTGATGGCACCTAACCCAACCCGCTAGGTAAGCCAATTAACCACTAACTAATTCCAATAACAATTAATAAAGCAATTAAGTAAAGAAATATCTGAATTTAATACATTTCCCAAAAACTGGTAGTACAAATCATGAGCTTCTAAGAATAGAGTTTACAAAGCGAAAATAAAATAAATACATTGTTTGTTTGAAAAGTACATAAATAGAGTTTTATAGATCTAAGGCTACCACGAACAAGAGGCAGCAACAATCGGGATGCAGGTACATCTTCAAATCCAGCTCTTATCAAACACAGCAACATCAACAGCCAACATCTGAACGCAAGGCGCAGAAGTGTAGTATGAGTACAACCGACCCCATGTACTCAATAAGTAACAAACATAACCTTAGGTTGAAAGTAGTGACGAGCTTGTACCAAGGTCGGGTCCACCACCAATTACCAACAACAGTTCATAATAACGTAAAGAAAATAATACAAAGAGTAACTCAGAGATAAGATGCTCAGGAAAATCATGATTTCCGAAAATAGTTCTGCCTTTCAACTACATCAGTGAAAACCCAAATCATTTACCGAAGTTTCTAAAAATATGAATAAGTTTGAAAACAATAATTTTTCCAAAAATCCTTTTAATAATAATAAATAAGATGTTCCATTTTCTTTCCATATAACCAGTGTAAAACAAATACATCACTATGCCCATCTGTCAACATGTGTGAGAAGTCATGAATGATGTTATACCGTACAACATGAGGAAAATACATCTTGATGCATGTATGTCATGTGTGCATGTTAATGCAATGTATCTCAGAGATGAACACATGTACTCACACTCTCAGAGTACTCTATCTCACTTTCTCACACATTCCACTCATCATGCTCAATCACTCGGTACTGTATATGGCCAATCCGACCTAGAAAATATCCATCCCAGAATATATACATCAACTGATCATCAGTCACTCTATACCGAGTAGGGCCAATCCAGCCCTTGTAGAAGATCTATATCAAGGTATATAATGCTACGGACAAGATCCATGTCCAAGGAAGATCCATCCCTCAATAATAACAATCGCGCTCACTGGGGGTGTGCAGACTCTGGAGGGGCTCCTTTAGCCCAAGCGCTATAAACCGCACAAACAACTCACGCGCTGCACGGATAACTCACATGCCATAATATCAATATATGGAATCGCACTGACAACTCACGTGTCGCACGGATAACTCACGTGCTATAATATCAGCATCTAAAATCGCACAGACAACTCACGTGATGCACGGACAACTCACGTGCTATAGTGACAACATCCTCACAAACAGGCCCCCGACCTTACTCAGTCATCAATCTCTCCAGTCTCACTAACGGGCTCACAATGACATGAAACTAGCCCAACAACAATGATATGATGTATCAATAAATAACTGAGACTGAGATATGATTTGAATGCATGAATCTGACTGAGTACGAAATATCAATGAAATCAGCGAGCTGGCATTAAGTAATGACCACTATGGGTCAAAACAATATCGCCATAATGCTTAAACATGATATCTAGCATGATTGACATCTTAACTACTTTATCACATGGTAAAAACACGGATATCAACAAAATAGGACCATTATACATTGCCATGGAAACAACAAAGTCCCAATTCACATGGTGCACGCCCACACACCTGTCACCTAGCATGTGCATCACCTCAATACCATTCACATAACACGTATTTCAGGGATTCATATCCTCAGCACTAAGATTAGAAGAGTTACTTACCTCAAACAAGCCAATACTAATGCCGACCAAGCCAAGCGGTGCTCCAAAGATGCCATTACGCGCGTAGCAACCTCCGAACGGCTCAAAACTAGCAAAAGGCAATTCAAACACATCCAATAAAGCCCAAGGAAACAATTCCAAATGATAAAGATCGAATCCTTAATCAAAACCCAAAACCGTCCAAAAATGACACCCAGGCCCGTGCCTCGAAACCCAACAAAACTCACAAAATCCGACAACCCATTCAATTACGAGTCCAATCATGCTAGTTTTGCTTCTGGGAGAACAACTTAGCCAGGCATGATCGCTTCTGCGATGCCTAGCACCGCACCTGTGTTCACGCTTCTACGGGCCTTCTCATCCAGCTCCCATCTCGCATCTGCGATGCCTTTGTTGCACCTGCGACTATTGCACCTGCGAGCCCATTTTTGCAGGTGCGAAAACACCAGAACCAGTAGCCTTCAACAATGCAACGAAGTTGATCCGAACCTCGTCCAAAACTCATCCGAGCCACTCGGGACCCCGTCCGAATATACTAACAAGTCCAATAACATAACACAAACCTACTCGGGGCCTCAAATCACGCATAACAACATTAAAATGAGAATCATACCTAAAATCGAAATCTATGACCTTTTAACTTTCAAAATTCAATAACTCGTGCTGAAACATAGCAAATCAAATCCGGAATGACTTCAAATTTTGCGCACAAGTCCCAAAAAACATAACGAAGCTATTCAAATTTCCAAAATTGGATTCCGACCCCGATATCAAAAAGTCAATCCCCCCAGTCAAATTTTCCAAAAAATCAGCTTTTGTCATTTCAAGCCAAAATCAACCACGGACCTCCGAATCAAAATTCGGACGCGCTCCTAAGTCCAAAATACCTAATGGAGCTAACAGAACCATCAAAACTCTATTCCATGTTTAGATTCACAAAAAGTCAAACTTGATCAACTCTCCAAATTTAAAGTTTCAATAATGAAATTCATTCTTCCAATTCGATTACGAATAACCTGAAAATCAAAACTGACGATTCACATAAGTCATAATTCATCATACGAGATACTCATGCCCTCAAACAACCGAGCGAAGTGTAAATGCTCAAAATGACAGGTCGGGTCGTTACATCCTCGAAGACCATCCAAATCTTAATGGAGTTCCTGAAATCTGGTGTTATGTTCCCCCATTTGCGATTCACAAATCCAAGGAAAAGATCCGCTCTGATACCAAAGATACAAGCTATCGAAATTAAAGGAAAAGCTAAGTATCCTAAAGAGCAAATTGAGAGAATTGCTCTTGAGCAGACCACTTAGAGAGAGAAACAATTCAGAGATTTTAGAGAGAGAAAGTGAGATATTTCATTGAGAATCAATTACAATTGATTAGCATTACAACAACCTTGATCTGAGCTTATATAAAAAGGGAATGAAAGGAATCATCTGTAACTAACTTCCGGAAATTTTCTCCTCTAACGGCCTAACTAACTCTCTGGACAGGTGCACATCACGTGACTTCTACCAACTCTCAGCTGAACTAAAATTGATACAATATGAAATTCAAACTAGGCTATTATGGATCGTAACAGAAAATATCATGTCAATTAAGTTCAAAATTATTTTAAATTTTGATTCAGACGCAAAGATGCAATTTGAAGTTTCAAACTAATTTTTTAACTAGTTTTTTAATTCCATTTCTAACTAGTTTTTAATTCCATTTTTAACTAGTTTTTTTAAATCAAAGTAAGCGGAAGTGTACTTAAAGGCAAGGGCAGATGGAGCTTTGAGGTACTCAGCTCCTTTCAATATAGTACTTTCGATACAGAGCATAAATTTATGTATAAATATTCAAAAAAATTATAATAAGTAATAAATATGAGCCCATAACTCTAAAAATATAATTGGTTGAACCCGTAAAACTTAAATCTTAGATGCGTCTCTACATCAAGAATTCATTAAATTGGGATTGAGCCTAGGGTGCAGCAAAGGGAGATTGTTAACTCATTATTAGAAATAAAATGAGTATATACAGGAGTCATATCATCCCCCTCCCCAAACACTTTACTCATTATTAGAAATAAAATGAGTACATACAGGAGTCATATCATCCCCCCCTCCCCACAACTAAATTAAATTGGGACTGAGGGTTTAGTAGATTGATTGATTTTTTTTTTTTTTTAGGGG
>AWOL01S0025347.1:0-10731 GCA_000715115.1 Nicotiana otophora
ACGTACTACCGGATCGGACGGTCAGCCACCAGTGCCACCAGTTAGGGCCGCGAGAGGCCGAGGCCATGGTAGAGGCCGGGGTCGAGGTGTAGCTCGTACCACAGTTGGACTAGCACCTGTAGTACCACCAGTTGCTCCAACTCAGGAGCATATTCCAGATATAGCTGAGCCGATAGGATCAACTCAGGCACCAGCTATGCCCATTGAGGTTCCAGGCCTTCAGGAGACTTTGGCCAAGATATTGGTAGCTTGCACTGGTCTAGCTCAGGTGGTTTTGGCTAAGGCTGCACCTGCCACTTCTCAGGCCGGGGGAGGTACTCATACCCCTTTTGCCCGTACTCCAGACCAGGTATTACAGGGACTTCAGATACCGGGGGCACTATCAACCCAGCCGGCTGTAACTGCTCAGGCCCCGGTAGTTCATGTTATGGCAGATGATGAGCAAAAGAGACTTGAGAGATTTGAGAGGCTTCGACCTCCATCTTTTAGAGGTACGGAGTCAGAGGATGCTCATGGTTTTATGGATAGTTGCCAACGGATTCTTCAGATAGCGGGTATTCTGGAGACTAGTGGGGTCTTATTTACTACTTTTTCAGTTTTCTAGGGTTGCACTCAGATGGTGGGAGACTTACGAGAGGCGTAGGCCTGTTGGCGCAGCACCCCTTACTTGGCAGCAGTTCTCCGTGGTCTTTTTGGAGAAGTCCGTGCCTTAGTCCCATAGAGAGGAGCTGCGCAAATAGTTTGAGCAGCTTCGTCATGGTGATATGTCCGTGACACAGTACGAGATGAGATTTTTTGTGTTGGCTCGTCACGCAGTCTGGTTGGCTCCCACTGATAGGGAGAGGATTAGGAGGTTCATTGATGGCCTCACATATCACATGTGATTACTTATGATTAGGGAGAGAGTATATGGTGCTACGTTTGATGAGGTAGTGGACATTGCTCGGCAGATAGAGATGGTTCGTACCCAGGAACATGGAGAGAGAGGCTAAGAGGCCTCGTGGTCCTGATGATTACAGCGTTGTTCCTTCAGGGGGTCAGTTTTACCACGGTAGGGGTCGTTCTTACAAACACGCTCAGACGGGTCGTCCAGCTCATCGTGGTGCATCAGCTAGCCACGGTTCTTACAGTGATCACTCAGGCCAGTCTTGATTTAGTGTACTACTATCGCAGAGTTCTCATCATGCCTTGTCCGCTCAGGCTTGTGTAAGTAATTCCTCGGGGTATCAGGAGAAGAAGTTCCGTTAGAGAAGGGGTTGTTTCGAGTGCGGAGAATTTGGTCATTTCAAGAGAGAGTGTCCTAGGTTGTTGAGTGGGGCTCCACAGTAGAGTCCTCGACTGACGGTACCAGCACCAACAGTTCCACCACCCGCCCAGCCAGTTCGGGGTGGGGGTCAAGCAGCTAGGGGTCGCCCAAGAGGGGAAGGCCGATCAGGTGGCGGGCAGGCTCAATTCTATGCTTTTCCTGCCATGCCAGATGTTGTTGCCTTAGATGCAGTGATCACAGGTATTGTTTCAGTGTGCCACAGGGAGGCTTCTATATTATTTGACCCTGGTTTCACTTATTCATATGTATCATCGTATTTTGCTCATTATCTGGATATGCCCTGTGAGTCCTTAGTTTCACCTGCTTGTGTATCTACACCGGTGGGCGATATTATTACTGTGGATTGTGTGTATCGGTAGTGTGTGATAACTATTGGGGAACTGGAGACTAGAGTTGATCTCTTATTACTCGGTATGGTTGATTTTGATGTAATCCTGGGTATGGATTGGTTGTCTCCATGTCATGCTATTCTGGAGTGTCACACAAAAATCGTGACATTAACGATGACGGGGTTGCTAAAGGTTGAATGGGGGGTTCTCTATATTTTGTTCCTAGCATGGTAATTTCTTATTTGAAGGCCCAATGTATGGTTAGAAAGGGATGCTTGTCATATTTGGCCTTTGTGAGAGATGTTGATGCAGATACTCCTATTATTGATTCAGTACCGGTCGTGCGAGACGTTCCGGATGTATTTCCTGCAGACCTGCCATGTATGCCGCCCGACAGGGATATTGATTTCGGTATTGACTTGGTGCAGGGTACTCATCCCATTTCTATTCCTCCGTATCGTATGGCACCAGCTAAGTTAAAAGAATTGAAAGAGCAGCTTCAGGAGCTCCTTGAAAAAAGGGTTTATTGGGCCTAGTGTGTCACCTTGGGGTGCACCAGTTCTGTTTGTGAAAAAGAAAGATGGTACTATGCGGATGTGTATTGATTATAGGCAATTGAAAAAAGTTACAATCAAGAATAAATATCCATTGCCACGTATTGATGGCTTATTTGACTAGCTTCAGGGGGCGAGTGTGTTCCCCAAAATTGATTTGAGATCTGGGTATCATCAGTTGAAAATTCGGGATTCGGATATTCTAAAGACGGCATTCAGAACTCGTTATGGCCACTACGAATTGTTTTTGATGTCTTTTGGGCTAACCAATGCCCCAGCAGCATTTATGCATTTGATGAATAGTGTGTTCCAGCCATATCTTGATTTATTTGTCGTAGTATTTATTGATGATATTTTGGTGTACTCACGTAGCCAGGAGGAGCATGCACAACACTTGGGTATTGTATTACAGAGGTTGAGAGATGAGAGACTTTATGCCAAATTCTCTAAGTGTGAGTTCTGGCTTAGTTCGGTGGCATTCTTGGGACATATAATATCCAGTGAAGGAATTAAGGTAGATCTGAAGAAAATAGAAGCAGTTCAGAATTGGCCCAGGCCATCCTCAGTTACTGAAATTCGGATTTTTCTAGGCTTGGCCGGTTATTATCGTCACTTCATGGAGGGTTTCTCGTTTATTGCATCGCCTATGATTAAATTGACCCTAGAAAGGTGCTCCATTCAGGTGGTCGGATGAGTGTGAAGAGAGCTTTCAGAAGCTCAAAATAGCTTTGACTACGGCTCCAGCATTGGTGTTACCTATAGGTTCAGAGTCTTATACTATGTATTATGACGTGTCGCGTATTGGTCTCAGCGCAGTGTCAATGCAAGACGATAGGGTGATCGCCTATGCGTCCCGACAATTAAAGCTACATGAGAAGAATTATCCAGTCCACGATCTTGAGTTAGCAGCTATTGTTCATGCCTTGAAAATTTGGCGGCATTACTTGTACGGTGTCCAGTGTGAGGTATATACCGATCATCGGAGTCTACATCATCTGTTCAAACAGAATGATCTTAATTTGCGGCAGCGGAGGTTGTTAGAGTTGCTTAAAGATTATGACATTACCATTCTCTATCATCCTGGAAAGGCCAATGTAGTGGCCGATGCCTTGAGTCATAAGGCGGAGAGTTTGGGAAGCTTAGCATATTTACCGGTAGCAGAGAGGCCTTTAGCATTGGATGTTCAGGCCTTAGCCAACCAGTTTGTTAGATTGGATGTTTCCGAGCCGAATTACATTTTGGCTTGTGTGGTTTCTCGGTCTTTTTTATATGATCACATCAGAGAGCGCCAATATGATGATCCACATATGCTTGTCCTTAAGGACACGGTTTAGCACGGTGATGCCAAGGAAGTCACTATTGGAGATGACGGTGTATTACGGATGCAGGGAAGGCTATGTGTGCCTAATGTAGATGGTTTGTGTGAGCTGATTCTCCAGGAAGCTCACAGTTTGCGGTACTCTATTCATCCAGGCTCCGCGAAGATGTATCAGGATTTGAGGCAGCACTATTAGTGGAGGCGGATGAAGAAAGATATAGTTGGGTTTGTAGCTCGGTGTCTAAATTATCAACAGGTAAAGTATGAACATCAGAGGCCGGGAATATTGTTTCAGAGACTTGAAATTCTGGAGTGGAAATGGGAGCATATTATAATGGATTTCGTAGTTGGGCTTCCACGTACTTTGAGAAAGTTTGATGTTGTTTGGGTGATAGTAGATCGGTTGACCAAATCTGCGCATTTTATTCCAGTTGGTACTAATTATTCTTTGGAGCGGTTGGCTGGGATTTATATTCGCGAGATTGTTCGCCTACACGGTGTGCCAATGTCCATCATTTCAGATCAGGGCACACAGTTTACATTACAGTTTTGGAGAGCAATGCAACGAGAATTAGGCACACAGGTTCAGTTGAGTACAACATTTCACCCTTAGATAGACGGACAGTCCGAGCGCACTATTCAAATATTGGAGGGTATGCTACGCGCTTGTGTCATTAATTTTGGAGGTTCTTGGGATCAATTTCTGCCACTTGCGGAGTTTGCTTACAATAATAGCTACCAGTGAAGCATTCATATGGCTCCGTATGAAGCTTTATTTGGGAGATGGTATCGGTCTCCAGTGGGTTGGTTTGAGCCGGGTAAGAGGTTAGAATATTGGGTATTTATTTGATTCAGGATGCTTTAGAGAAGGTAAAAGTGATTCAAGAGTGGCTTCACACGGTACAGTTTAGACAGAAGAGTTATGCCGACAGGAAGGTCCGTGATGTTGCTTACATGGCTGGGGAGAAGTTTCTACTCAAGATTTCACCAATGAAGGGTGTGTTGAGGTTCGGGAAGAAGGGCAAGTTGAGCCCTCGGTATATTGGGCCTTTTGAGATACTTAAGAAAATTGGAGAGGTGGCTTATGAACTTGCTTTGCCTCCTAGTCTATCAGGTGTTCATCCAGTGTTCCATGTATCCATGCCCCGAAAATAGGACGGAGATCCGTCTCATATTCTCGATTTCATTACAGTACAACTGGACGGTAATTTGACTTATGATGTGGAGCCGGTGGCTATTTTAGATCGGCATGTTCGAAAGCTGAGGTCAAAAAGCATAGCATCAGTGAAGGTGCAGTGGAGAGGCCAGCCAGTTGGAGAAGCTACTTGGAAGATTTAGCAGGAGTACGGAGCATATATCCACACTTATTTGAGACTCCGGGTATTATTCTAAACCTGTTCGAGGACTAACGTTTGTTTACGAGGGGTAGAATGTAATGACTCGGCCTGTCGTTTTGAGTGCTATAACCCCGTTCCCCTATTTACTACTCAATTTATTCTTTATAATTGTTTTATGACTTACCGGGTTAGTTGGTTCGGGTTGGGAAGGAATTCGTAATGAAATGAGACACTTAGTCTCATAATTGAATATTTAACTTAGAAACGTTGACCGGATATGGACCTATGTGTAAACAACCTCGGATTTGAATTTTGATGATTCCAATAGCTCCGTATGGTGATTTTGGACTTAGGAGCATGTCCGGAAAATTATTTGGAGGTCCGTGGTGGAATTAGGCTTGAAATGTCGATAGTTTAATTTTTAAAAAGTTTGACCGGGGGTGACTTTTTCATATCAGGGTCAGAATCCGATTCTGAAAATTGGAATACCTCCGTTATGTTATTTATGACTTGTGTGCAAAATTTGAGGTCAATCGGACGTGATTTGATAGGTTTTGGAGTCATTTGTAGAAATTAGAAATTTCAAAGTTCATTAGGCTTGAATTGGGGAGTAATTCATGGTTTTAGCGTTGTTTGAGGTGATTTGAGGATTCGACTAAGTTCATATGATGTTTTAGGACTTGTTGGTATATTTTGTTAAGGTCCCTAGAGGCTCGTGTGAGTTTTGGATGATTAACGGATCAAAAATTTGGACTTGAACAACTGTTGGCATTTTTTGATATTTGATGTTGTTTTCCTTCTACGCGATCACGTGAATGTGTCTGCGATCGCGTAGGCTTAGTTGGTCAATGGGGGGTTTTGTTCTACGCGATTGCGTAGAGATATCTGCGATCGCGTAGGTTTAATTTGAGGCAATGATATTTTATGCTTCGCGATCGTGTGAAGCGGGACGCGACCGCGTAGCTATGTGAGTTTGTTATTCGCGAACGCGTGAAGAAGTTGCGTTCGCGTAGAGGAAATATGGCAGAAATAGAAATCACGCATTTGTGCTTCGCGATCATGTGGTTAGGTCCGCGATCGCGTAGGTCTGTGATGTTGTGCATCGCGATCGCGTATAGTTAAATCTGGGCGATGGAAAATTGTTCTTCGCGATCGCGTGAGAATGTTCGTGATCGCGTACAACAAATGTCTGGGCAGAGAGTTTAAGTTCTGAAACATCCCATTTTCAGTTTTTGACGGATTGGAGCTCGGGAAGGGGCGATTTTCAGGAGTTTTTCAAGGAAAATAATGGGGTAAGTGTTCTTAACTCAATATTAGTTAGATTACCCGAATCCATTGTCGCTTTTAACATTTAATCGGTGAATTAAGTTGGAAAATTGTGAAAACCCTCTTGGTTTAATTTAGAGATTTGAGGGTCGAGTTGATGTCGGATTTGAGAAAAAATTATATGGTTGGACTCGTGGTTGAATGAGCTTCCGGATTTTGTAACCTTTGTCGAGTTCCGAGATGTGGGCCCCACGGGTGATGTTTGATCTAAATTTCAGAGTTTTATGGAAATTTATTATGGAATTAATTCCAATAAATGTTATTGACTGAAACGAATTAATTGTGACTAGATTAAAGGCATTTAGAGGCCGATTTGTAAGGCAAAGGCATAGAAGAGTAAAGAATTTCATGAGTATGAACCCCAGAATTTTATGTCATGTGATTGTTTTGGAGGTGACGCACATGCTAGGTGACGGGCGTGTGGGCATGCATACAGGGGATTGTGACTTGTTCCGTCCTGTGGAAACTGTAAAGTTAAATAACTTGTTGATAGTTATGTGCTCTCAATGTGTTGTGGAAACTTGACTAAAAGTCATGCTAGAAATCATGTTTAGGTTATATGTTGGTATTGTTGGGACCCACGGAGGTCGTGTACATGTGAATTATCTGCTTAAATTGTTGTTTTGTACTCAGTCACAACTTACTTGATTATTTTATCTCAGTCTCTATGGTTCATTATTGATGTATCATATCATTGTTATTTGGGCTGATTTTATGATTGTGAGGAGCCTGGGAGACTGGAGAGCTTTATGACCGAGTGAGGCTGAGGGCCTGATTGTGAGATATTGTACCATAGCACGTGAGTTGGTCGTGCAACATGTGAGTTGTCCGTGTGGATCCTTATATTATACTATAGCACGTGAGTTGGCCGTGCAGCACGTGAGTTGGCCGTGCGAATCTAGATATTTATATTATGGCACGTGAGTTATCTGTGCAGATTATAACGCTTGGGCTGTAGGAGCCCCTCCATAGTTTGTAGAACCCCGTGAGCTCGGGTACCCATTGAATGTGAGTGCTGAGGGCTGAGAGCCGAATGGTTGAGTTGTTGTGACGAGTGGAGTGATTGTTGCTGTCACGACCCAAACTAACCCCTGTCGTGATGGCGCCTATCGTGGAACTAGGAAAGCAGACTCATTTCCAAAACAAACCGATGTTTTCATTTCAAAGATAATTTCAATGTTATTTAACATAAAAACCTTTGTAAAGGAGTTCAAATCAAAATAAAAGTGCGAAAGAAAAAGCCCGACATCGGGGTGTCACTAGTCATGAGCATATACTACAATCCGTCTAACAATAGCAAGGCTAACTCAGCCTGGACAATAGCTAAATACAACTAGAGGAAGATAAGAGGGAGAAGAGAAGGGGCTGCGATCGCCAAACAGCTACCTTGCTATCTCCAAACAAATCTGCAACCAAAACAATCAATAACCGCTACCGTGTCCAGCTACACCTGAATCTGCACACAAGGTGTAAGGAGTAACATGAGTACGCCAACTCAGTAAGTAACAATAATAAATAAAGACTGAGCAGTAGTGACAAGCAATAAAGCATACAACATTCATATCAAGAAAACTCAGTAAAATACCACATGCTTTAAAAATCAGGATTTGAATCAAAACATCTCGTTTAAACCCAGTTCCGGTAAAACTCATTTAAAGATATTTTTCAACAGTTTTCAAACAGAGGAAAAATACAAAGGTGAGCAAAATGGTGAAATCATAAACAGCCCCTCGGGAAAAACATCACTCATATACAGCCCCTCGGGCAGACCTCACAGTCACTCATGCCACTCGGGCATACCTCACAATCACTCTTGCCACTCGGGCATACCTCACAATCACTCATGCCTCCCAGTCACTCAGCACTCGCACTCAGTAGGTACCTACGCTCACTGGGGGTGTGTACAGACTCCGGAGGGGCTCCTTCAGCCCAAGCGCTATAATCTGCACGGCCAACTCACGTGCTGTATGGACAACTCACGTGCTATAATAACAAAGTATGCTGCAGGCGGGCAGCCCCGATCCACGCTCATCCTCACAAATCAGCCCTCGGCCTCACTCAGTCATAAACCTCTCAAGCCAACTGGGTATTTCAGTAAAACAGGGCATTTGGCCCAAAACATATACATGCATCAAAATAGAGTCATAAAACTGAGTTACGCTGTAAACAAGTATAAACATAACTGAGTATTGATTTTTAATCGAAAATAATGAGAGGATGGTAAGAAAAAGCCCCTAATGGTCTAAACAGCACCGGCGCAAGGCCCGAACATGGCATTCAGCCCAATTTATAGAAACTCTTTCTAAAACATATAAGTATCATATAGTTTCATCAAAATATGCAACTTTACAATTGCTACGGAATGGACCAAGTCACAATCCCCAACAGTGCACGCCCACACGCCCGTCACCTAGCATGTGCATCACTAAAAATAGTAGAATGATACAAAATGCGGTATTTCAAACCCTCATGACTAGATTTACAATCGTTACTTACCTCAAACCGGTCAAATCTCTACCCCGCAATGCTCTTACCTCTGGACTCAGCCTCTAAATGCTCCGAATCTATTCACAATCAGTACAATACCATCAATACGCGCTAATGGAATGAATTTCACAAGAAAAGCTACAAAATTAGACCAAACCCCGAAATTGGCTCAAACCCGGCCCCCGGGCCCACGTCTCAAAATCCAACAAAATTTACAAAACTAGAAAGATCATTCACTCACGAGTCTAACCATACCAAATTCATCAAAATCCGACATCGTTTGGTCCTTCAAATCCTTAAATTACTCTCTAAATATTCCAAGCCCTAACCCTCCTTTTCACTAATTACAATGATTAAACAACGGAAAATCACCTTATATACAAGTATTAGGGCTCAAGTAACTTACCGCAACAAAAGTCCCTTGATTCCCTCTTCAAATCTCTCCCAAAAGCTCCAAAACACGAATAGAAATGGTGAAGAATGCACCAAAATTCGCGAAGTATGTAATATGTACCCTCTGCCCAGGCTCCTCACACCTGCGGCCATTTTCTCGCACCCGCGCGACCGCACCTGCGGTCCAAGGAGCCGCACCTGCGCAACTTACTTACGTGCCCAGACTCCGCATCTGCGGCAAACCCATCGCACCTGCGAAGGCGCACCTGTGTATTTCCGCCACTTCTGTGAAGCCTACCCAGCATTGCCCTTCTCCGCATTTGCGCCCCAGGTTTCGCACCTGTGGGCTCGCAGATGCGACCTCTAACTGGCACCTGCGCATCTTGCCTAGCCCAGCGTTGCCCGCACCTGCGCACTCCCCATGCGCACCAGCGGCCTCGAACCTGCGAGGCTTTCTTCCGCAGGTGCGAAAATAGCAGTAGCAGCAGCTCCAGCTGCATTTTCCAACTTCGACACATCCATTAACCATCCGGAATCACCCCGAGGCCCTCGGGACCTCAACCAAAAATGCCAAAAAGTCATATATCAACGTACCAACTTAGTCGAACCCTCGAATCACTCAAAACAACGTCAAATCATCTAATTACCCTCGAATTCAAGCCTAAGAACTTCTAAATTTTCAAATTCGGCAACCGATGCCGAAACCAACCAAACCACGTCCGAATGACCTCAAATTTTGCACACACATCACAAATGACACTACAAACCTACTACAACTTTCGGAATTCCATTCCGACCCCGATATCAAATTTTCCACTGCTGACCGAAATCACCAAATTTCCAATTTTACCAATTCAAGCCTAATTCTACCACAGACCTCCAAATCACATTCCGGATGCACTCCTAAGTCTAAAATCACCTAACAGAGCTAACGGAACCATCAGAATTCAAATTCGAGATCGTTTATACATAGGTTAACATCCAGTTAACTTTTCCAACTTAAGTTTCTACTTAAGAGACTAAGTGTCTCAATTCACTCTGAAACCACTCCGGTCCCGAACCAACTAACCCGATACAATATAATATAGCTGAATAACACAAAAAGAAGTAGAAATGGGGAAAACAGGGCTATAACTCTCGAAACGACTGGTCGGGTCGTTACATCCTTCCCCTCTTAAACATCCGTTCGTCCTCGAACGGGTCTAGAAATATACCTGGAGTCTCGAATAGGCATGGATATCTGCTCTGCATCTCTCGCTCGGTCTCCCAGGAGGCCTCCTCCATAGGCTGACCTCTTTGTACCTTCACTGAAGCTATATCCTTTGACCTCAACCTTCGAACCTGTCGATCCAAAATAGCCATCGGCTCCACATCATAAGTCATATCACCCTCCAACTGAACCGTGCTGAAATCCAAAACATGGTACAGATCTCCAATATACTTCCGGCGCATGGAAACATGAAACAATGGATGCACACTCGACAAGCTGGGTGGCAAGGAAAGCTTATAAGCCACCTCCCCTATCCTCTGAAGTACCTCAAAAGGCCCAATGAACCGGGGGCTCAACTTGCCCCTCTTCCCAAACCTCATAACACCCTTCATGGGTGATACCTTCAGCAAAACCTTCTCCCCAACCATAAAAGACACATCACGGACCTTC
>AWOL01S0025356.1:5091-17836 GCA_000715115.1 Nicotiana otophora
ATAGATTGGCTGGTCGTGCTTTATGCTGCTTTCTTGATGGGTACTCGAGCTAAAACAAAATTCTCATTGCTCTGGAAGATCAAAAGAAAACAACATTTACATGTCCATGTGGTACTTTTGCTTTCATGCGGATGCCATTTGGTTTGTGCAATGCACCGGTGACTTTTGAACGGTGTATGATGGCTATTTTCACGAACATGGTGGAGGAATACCTTGAAGTTTTCATGGATGACTTCTTAGTGGTTGGGGATTCTTTTGATGATTGTCTTGCAAATTTGGACAAAGTGTTCGCTAGATGTGACGAAACCAACTTAGTACTCATGATTGTCTTACTAATGGTTGAGGAAGGTATTGTCCTTGGCCATAAAATATCAAGGAATGGAAGTGAAGTTGACAAGGCAAAGATTCAGGTGATTTCTAATCTTCCACCCCCAACTTCAGTGAAGGGTGTGCGGAGTTTCCTAGGCCATGCAGGTTTTTCCCCGAGCTTTATCAATGATTTCTCTAAAGTGGTGAACCCATTGCGCAAGCTCCTTGAGAAAGATGTCAAGTTCAATTTCAATGATGATTGTGTGAGAGCTTTTGAATATTTAAATCTCAAGTTTACAACTACTCCCATCATCACCGCTCCAAATTGGAGTGTTCCTTTTGAACTCATGTCTGATGCAAGTGACGTAGCGGTGAGGGCTAATTTGGGGCAACATATTAACAAGAATTTCTATTTGGTCTAGTATGCTAATAAGACCACGAATAGTGCCCAATTCAAGTATATCGTTATTGTATTTGAAATTGAGAAGTTCCGCTCGTGCTTGATGGGTACCAAAGTTATTGTCCACACGGACCATGCGGCGCTTCATTATCTTATGAGCAAAAAGGACTCCAAAGCTCGGTTGATGAGATGGGTACTCTTGTGGAAGAAATATGCTGTTGAAATCCAAGATAGGAAATGTAGTGACAACGAAGTGGCGGACCACTTGTCTCGTTTGGAGGAGGAGGGGAGGCTTGTGGCAATTTCAATGAAAGATGTGCCATGGTTAGCGGACTTGGCAAATTTTCTTGTGCGTGGAATCCTTTCAGATGAGTTCTCTTCAAGCCAAAGGAAGAATCTCAAAAGGTATTGTCAAGATTATTATTTAGATGAACCATAAGTTTTTCGAATTTGTATGGACGGGACAATTACGAGGTGTGTACCGGAGGACGAGCAAGGTGATATTCTTGGGGCTTGTCACTCTTCGCCATATGGTTGTCATCATGGTGGAGTGGGAACGGCGGCCAAAGTGCTTAGTTGTGGTTTCTATTGGGCTGCTCTTTACACGGATGCTAGTGAGTTGGTAAAAAGAACTGATGAATGTCAATGGGCCGGTGGAATTTAAAGGAAAAATGAAATACCTCTCACAACCATTTTTGAGATTGATATTTTTGATGTTTGGGGCATTGACATCATGGGCCCTTTTGTGAGCTCTTGTGTAAATACCTACATCTTAGTGGTGGTGGATTGTGTGTCCAAATGGGTTGAGTTTGTTGCTTTACACAACAATGAGGTGAGAAGTGTAGTGGCTTTCTTGAAGAAGAATATTTTCAGAAGATTTGGTACTTCACGTGCAATCATAAGCAATGAGGGGTCAGACTTTTGCAACAAAGTTTTTGACACTTTACTTAGCAAGTATGGTGTTACTCACAAGGTCATGATTCCCTCTCACCCACAAGATAGTGGGCAAGTGGAAGCCTCCAACTGGGAGATAAAGAGTATCTTGTCTAAAATGATGAATGCTAATCGGACTGATTGGTCCAAGAAGCTTGATGATGCGTTATGGGCTTATCAAACGTATTACAAAACACCTATCGGGATGTTCCTATACTGGTTGCCAATCAATTTACTCTATTTCTTGGAAAGAAGTTCATTGTGTTTAAAGTGGTGTTCGACAAAGCTTGTCCTCTTCCGGCGTAACTAGAGCACAGGGCAATGTGGGCTCTAAAGAAGTTTAATCTTGATTGCGATGTAGCCGTTATCTTGAGGGGTGCACATTTGAAGGAATTGGATGAGTTTCGGTACCATGCATATGCAAGTTCATCTTTTTACAGATAAAAGATGAATATCTTCATGACAAATACATTTGGAATAAAGAGTTCAAGGTGGGTGATCTAGTATTGTTATTTAACTCAAGGTTGAGAATGTTTCCCGGGAAGCTAAAATCCAGCTGGAGTGGGCCATTTGAAATTGTTGGTGTGACACCTTTTGGTGCATTAGACTTGAAGAACAAGAAAGATAATGTATTCTAACTCAATTGTCACCGGGTGAAGCACTACTTGGGCAAGGTAGCCATATTGTGTCGATCATTTAGTTCACTTCAGGGAGCTTTGACACTTCTTCTTGCTATAGTGTTGAGTGTGACTTGCAAGAAGGGTGAACTAAAAAATGGCCAAGTGTTCAAGGATCTGCGAACCGCACAATTCTATGTGCCACAGTAGGAGGACATTCATGGTCGCATATTTCACATGCGGACCACACAATTATGATCTTGCAAAAGTGTAAAAATGTCAACTCTTTGAAGCTTGAGCCTATCAGTGCAGGGCTAATCTGCGACCACAAGAGGAAATCTGCGGCCGCACCCAAAAATGTGCGGACCAAACATTAAGATCAGAGAATGCTGACCAATATGATAGAGTGCGGACCACACATGGAAATATGCAGCCGCACTTGACCCCTTTTCCCTCTTAAGATTCTTAGTATATACAGAAATCTTTAGTTCTTTTTACACTTTTCCCTTTCTTCAAAATCGCTGTTACTATGCAAGTTTCCTGAGAGATTTTCACTGTCCCCCCCCCCCCACACCCACCTGTGCTTATACACCCAGTACACTCACTTTATATGGTATGGTTCATTTCATGTTAATTTTTTGTGTTAGTTAAATTTTTAAAACTTTAATTTCTATTTAGGCCACCTGTTATTAAAGTTCATCCATGTGCCCATGTGAGGTAGATCTGAATTGGGTAGTTGATAATACAGGCTATAATGGGTTGGGTTAATGATATTTCATGTTTATACTATGTTGCCATGTCTATTTGTACAAGTAATTGCAAAATGTAAGTAGAAAAAGAATGCATGTGCGTAATTTTCAAAATCTACGGCAGCACTTGAATTTGTTTCTTCCGCGGGTTAGGTGTTTTGGGCAACCTGGTGAAGTAAGTGCATCTGCGGCTACACTTTAATTGTGCGGACCGCAGAAATCTTAAAGGGGTCGCACTCAAAAATGTACGGACCGCAGATGTATTCTACGGCCGCAAAACTGCCTCTGCACTATTGTCGTAGAGGGGCTTCTAGGCCTTTGATGTTTTTTTATAAATGTGTGTCCGCACTAATAATTGTGCGGTCCGCACTTCCTGTCCGCGGCCGCACATCAAAACTCTGTGGACTGCAGATCCCACTTCCAGCAGTTTGTTGTTTTTGTCGTAATTTCAATGTGTCCACAATGTTCTCCCTTGCCTACATAAGTCTTGCATATGTTGAATGATGAGTTGCAACTAATAAATTTCTTTGATTTGATATAAGCAATGGTTCGATTGCACCGCGGAAGTGAAACTACAAAACAGTGAATCTTCTAGGGGTCGAGGTAGAGGTACCTTGCCCTTTGGCCAGCCCAAAACCATTAGGAAGAAGGCCACAACAGGTAGACAGAGAGGTGCAGACCTCTACGAGTCTTGTTCCTATGTCCCGTCTAGGGAAGCTTCGCAAGGAAACTCAGCCTATATTCAGGAAGAGCAGACACCTACACAGTCTAGGCCATAGGGGAGATTTTAACCCATAGATGAGGCCTCCTCATCTCACAGCACTTTCGAAGGGCCAGAAAGTGCTAGTCATACCTCTAATCCAGTAGATGCCCCAGACACAAATGTACAGATTGTATGAGATATCCCCGATGATGATAGAGAGGGAGATGGTACATCCACGGGTGTGGAGAGATTGAAGAAAAAGGATATATGGGAGGTTAGGTTCGTTAGCTTGCTAGCCTTCACAAACTTCCATATGTGGTGGCCAGTATGATCCTTGACACTTGAGCAGCAGTTTTCCTTGAAGGATTTGGATAAATACAACCCGAAAGTGTTGAGGAAGTTCAGAGCAAGAAATGGTTGGATGTGGTTTACTAAGAGAGTTGAAGATTCCAAGGAGTATCTCGTCCGAGAGTTCTACAAAAATGTTTCTGTCATCAAGATAGGGACGAAGGTGACTAAAGTACGCAACCTCAAGATGAGGTTTGATCAGCACACGCTACATTCCTACTTGGGGTTTGAGGACATGGAGCTAAGGGAGTACCTATAGAAGTTTGCAATGAAAGAAGAAGTCCGACCTTGGCTAGCAGCAATCTTAGCACCACCAGGGCCACCACCACCATGGATCACTGTTGGGGTTCCCATTTGGCGGAACACATTGAGATTTGAGGTAAAGGGATGGTAGACCTTTGTTTGTAGCAGACTGGATCCGTGCCAGAATCAGACTCATCTTCCTCTTCCTCATAATGTTCTTGTGGCATCTATCATGGCCAGGTACCAATTAATGTGGGTGCTGTGATGTTTGCCAACATCTCATTGGTAGCACATTATACCAACACCCAACACTATCACATAGTACCTCACTGATGTAAAGTTAGATCCAAGATCATATGACACCAAGGTGAAGCCGAATAAGCCATTTGAATAGTATTTATTGATGGATGCGACAAACCCAAAGAAGAGAGCTCAACCTTCTACCACCACAGGCAGGTATGACGAGCCGAGAGTGGTAGTCACCCAGACAACTAACATTCCATCTACCTCTGTTGAGCCCTCTTCTAGTGCTACTACTATGCCTCCACCACAACCCTCAGGTCTTACCACAGCCCCTTGGGTAGCCACTGCTACAGCTTTGAGGATGGCGCCCATGCTTACAGCTCCATTATCCGCTCTACGAGTCTTCAACACATTGGCGAGTCTCAACAACTGGATGGAGATGACTACTTTAAAGTTGTCTGACATATATAGTATTGTTGCTGCGTAGTCATCTATACAGGTACCACATGTCTCCTATGATCTTGATGAGAAGTTGATGAAGATTCTGGAAAACCCGAAGATGATCATGGACACTATGGTACATCACAAGTCGGTTATTGAGAAGTTGGCCAAAGAAGTGAAGAAGATGAGGAAGTCTCAGGCAATCAAGAGATCGGTTGACAAGCTCAGGAAGAAGGTGACCAGACTTGTGACTGCTGTGGATCTACCATTTGATATGTTACTTGACCCATACCAGTCCGTCCCAGATCCATATGCACCATCTGCACGAGTTGCACTAGCTGGCCAGTCTGATGAGCCATGCCTTGCTGCCGACACTGCTGAGACAGTGCGTGCGGTGTTTGCCAATCCCACCACTCGTAGATATGATGATGATGATAAGTTGATGGACCTAATGGGAGATGATGTTGCTGGGGATACTGAGATGTCCGAGTATCAATAGGGAGTTTTCTTCGCCCTCTCTCTTTTCACTCTTATATGTTTAAGCATTTGGGACAATGCTTACATTTATTCGAGGGAGGGAGGGTTCATTTAATTTGACATATGACACATTTTGGATAAATTTTGACTGTAATAATTTGATGATTTTTATCCATTTCATATTTGTAGTTTATCTATCTTTAGTAGTTATTGTTCATTAGCTTCTTTAATTTTCCACTTAAGTTCTTGTTTTGTTAGTAGCATCTTCTTATGTTTTCGTAAATAATAAGTCTTTGGTTTTATTAATTCCATTATTCTTTCCAAAGGTAGTTTTTGTGTGAGCCGGGGACTCGTCCCGGGGATGGATGGCGTGACAACCTTCTTAAGGGAGTGACTCAGTTTATATATGTTTAGGTAATACTAATAGTAAAAATAAAAGGCCTAATCAAGTCATTCTCGTAAAAAGAGTCATTCATGCTTCATTTGGTACCAACACACTTAACTACGTGCTTATGGTTTGAAACAAGGTCTTTGAAAGAAAATAGCTCTAGTTAGTGACTTTGAGACTCTTGAGTTGACTTTGGTAGTAATTGAGTGGTTTATTGGAACATAGTGATCTTTAACTTGATTGTGGTTGTTGTAGTCTCTAGATTCTATCCTCTTTTACGGTTTAGTTAAGTGCAGGGTGAGGTGATCTTTTGTTGCTAGTCCAAGTACCGGTGCAAATGATCTGGAACTTTTTTCGAATGTGCTTCGAGGCGAAATACTGAGTTTTCTTGGTTTGGGAAATGATTGTAGGCTTTCCTTGGTCTGTTAGAGCTTTCTATTGCCAACCCATGTTATTATCCCTAGTGAACCCCCTTTAAGCTTTTCACCTTTCTCATTTGATAACCATGATATAAGCCTTTACCCGTTTTGTCGTGATCCTCTCTTGGCACCCGGACCTTCCTTAACACTCTTGTGAAATAAGTGGCCTAAGGCATAATGAGGGAGAGTTGAGGAATTTGAAAAAGGTATCAAGGCACCAAAAATACAAAACAAATGATTTCTATGAAAAGAAAAGTCAAACAAAGAGAAAGAACAAAAAGAGAAAATGCAAAGATAATAAAGGAAGGGTTGATGGATTCAAAAAGAGGTAATGACCGCTAACGTGAGCATCGAGGGAGAAAAAGAATGAAATGCACAGGAAATAGTGATGTCAAGTCTCTCTAGGCCCCAAGAAAAAGAAAATGCCTCTAAGAATTGGTAATTGACAGCCAAGAAATGAAAATATGGAGTGCTTAAGGAAAGGTGTAACCACTTAACCATATGGTATCCTACCCCAATCCAAAATCCTTCATTACAACCCAAAATAAGTCCTACTTGATTTTGAACCGAGTAAGCTTATATTAGTAGTGATGTACACCAAGGGCAAGCCTATGGTACTTGAAGCCGCACTTGTGATATTCTATTTCGAGAGAAGTGTAAACCTTTCATTGATCTAATGATTGAGTGCTAACCTTTATAGTGGACTTGGAAAATGGAAGGTAGAGGAAGAAATATTTGGATTCAACCATGATCTACATGATACAACAGGAGTCCTCGATGAGTAAAGTCAATTTTTGAAGCTCAAATGTCACATTAGAACTATAGGTGCATGATATGTAAATGGTCATGTTATTGACAATGCACGAGTGTTGTGTGTAATTGCTGGTCCCAACTGAGTATGGATGGCTTACCATTGACTCGTTGAATTGACGATTAACTTTGAGGCAGTGGGAATTAATGTATTTGCAAGAGGACAAGCAAAGACTTAAGTTTGGGGGAGTCGATAAATGTGGATTTTGACAAATTTTAGAAACTTCTTTCTTTAGTTTTAGTTTGAAAGTGTTGATTTATGTTCCCACAACTAATCGAAGTGTGAAAATTGCAGGAATGTTGGAGATTTGGACTCTAATGAAGAAATCCAACTCAGAAAGGAGTGTTCCGGCTCACAAGGAAAGAAGGGGCGCAACAGACCAGAAGTGCGGACTGCAGAATTCTCTTTGCGGCCGAAGATCTTATGTAGAATCCCATAAGTGATTGAAGAGAAGTGTGGCCGTAGAACATGGTTGCACTGACAATAATTCAAAAAGTTCATAGAGTGCGCAATATGACCAAGAATGAAGCCTTGCCAGAAGTGCAGGCCACACATGATTTGTGCGGCCGTAGAAGCTGAAGTGCATCCACAAATCAAATTTTGCGGCTGCAAATTCTCTCAACCTGCAGACTCAAGCAATGTGCGGAACGCACATGGAATTGTGCGGCAGTAGAATTTCTCTAAGGGCATGTTTGCCAGCAAATTTTGGGCCACTATAAATTGACAGGAATCGCTTTTTATGGTCATGTTTTGATGTTTTCCTAGTTATAGCGGTTGTAGTTTACAATTTTGGGTAATTTGTGATCATGTTGGGACAAAAAAAACATAGTTTATCATTTCAATTTTATATTATGGCTTTAATTAGTGTTTTTTCATTGTTTTCTTCATTTTCTACTATGAGTAGCTCAATGCTTGCTGGGGTTGTAAACCTTATGGGTATTTAATTTAATCCTTGTTTATGATTGGATGTTTGTTATTTAGCCTTGTTCAGGCTTTAGTTTTAATATTAATGGTTGCAAGCATTCCTTTTTGACTTGCTCTTGACTTGAGAAAGAGGGACCTAGTATTGGAAAACATGGCTAATAAGAAATTGGGCCAGTTAAGGATTTGACTAGCCTAATTAAAGGGTTTGAATTAAAGATATGGAAAACCCGACTTTAGCTCATATCAACTATTTAGATTGATACCCATTTGGGCTTGAGAAAGCTAAATTAGGCAAATCACTCTATGTCCGGGAGGTATTGGGTGTGTAACTTAGAGTTGAGAGCTATGATATACCCCAATTAATAAAACAAGTGTTAACATAATTAACCCATTAAGCGAACACCTAGTCGAAGGTTACATCCCTAGGCCTTTTTGCTTATTTGAAAACAACCAAAAATAATTAGTCAATTTCTAGTTTCGTTACTCTAGTTGATAATTGATAGTATAGTTTATAGAAGTAATTAGCAAAACCAACTTGATTAGAAGTGTATTTAAGTTGTTTCGTCTCCACGGATCAAGTATACACTCTAACACACATTGTTAGCTCCCTGAGAAAATCGACCCCGACTCAAAATTGTTTACTTTTCTTCCAACGACCTCTTCCATTCATTGTTGAGTGTGGATTGGGAGTAGATCATATATTGTGCTATCCGTTTCTCCATGGTTATAGTCATGTACTTCGCGTGTTTGTTTTTATTGCGCATATGGTTATTTAGAGCGTCATGGCATGAGGTATTTCATATGGACCAGTGTTGAGATTGGGTGATGCATCGCATAAAAGTAGGTTGGAATATGATCCTTTTTATTATTTCATGTATATTTTTCCTCCTTTGTGTGATGGGTTCATAGAATTGCACCTTGTAGTGGTATTTTTTCAGCTTGCAGGATTGTTCAGGTTGCACTAAATGTGGATCAATGCGGTGCTGGTGTGGCTTGTCGGTCGAGCAACTTATACTAGATGAGATGAGGTTATTGGACCTGTAATAAGTGCTACCGGATTTGATTAGGGTATGTTGGGAAGAATAACGTCACTAGCCAGCTTAGAATTTGGCTATGGTTCTTATCAGGTGACACAACGCGGAGTTTCAGCCTTTGTCATTCTATTCTCTCATATATGGTGAGGACACGAGCTAGAGTTACTGATGACCCTGCCCCAGAGCCAGTGTTGCCAGAGGCCGGGGCAGGGGCAGAGGCAGAGGCCGAGGAAGAGCACGTGCTATAGCTAGAGCACCTATTAGAGCAGCAGTTGAGGCACTGGCAGTAACTCCTGTTGTTGCCTCCGGACTTCAGGAGACCTTAGCATAGTTCCCGAGCATGTTTGGTATATTAGCTCATGTGGGCTTGAATCCGGCTGCACCAACTACTTCACATATCAGGGGAGGAGATCAAACTCCCGTTGCCCGCACCTTAGAGCAGCGGCCCACATTGGTCAGGTTTCGGGTGTGGTGCCGGCGCAACCAGGTTTTCAATTTCAGCCCGTGATTAAGGCAGCAACATCTGAGGAAGAACAGATGTAGAGAAGTATTACCTTCCTACCTTCAGGGGTTTGGATTCAGAGGATGAACATGATTTCCTAGTTGAGTGCCAGTGTTTTCTCTACACTATAGGTATTATAAAGACGAGTGGGGTTGTTTTTACTACGTTTCTACTTAAGGGAGCGGCATATCAGTGGTGGAGAATGCACGAGTTGGGTAGCATGGCCGAGGAAATTTCACTTACATGGGATCGGTTTTCAGAGTTCTTCTTGAGGTAATATGTTCTTCAGACCCTTCGGGATACCTAGCGCATGGAGTTTGAGCAGCTGCACTAGGGCACTATGTTAGTGTCACAGTATGCTATCAAATTCAGTGATTTGTCCCAACATGCACCTGCTTTGGTTTCTACAGTTAGAAAGCAAGTCCATAGGTTCATTGAGGGGCTCCACCATGATATCCGGTTTAGCATGGATCGGGAGTTGGAGTCGGATGTTCCATTTCATCAAGTGGTAGAGATCGCTCGATGACTAGAGGGAATGCAGGACTAGGAGGGAGAGGACATACGGGTTTCGGAGAAAGAGGGAAGGGAGGCTAAGAGGCCTCGCATACCGAAAGGATCTACTAGACCCTATTTTGGAGGCAAGGTACGCCATGGTAGAGGTTTTGTGGATCAGTTTGTTCAATTTTAACTTCAGGCAGTGCGGTGCTTCAAATATCCATGGGTCGAAGAGTGCCCGTGCCGGACAGCTTCCACAGCCACGCCATCGGAGAGGCTGCTTTGAGCGTGAAGATAAAAGCCACATGGTGAGAGATTGTACCAGACTCTAAACCGATGTGTCATGGCGGGGTATCCAGGCTATGCATTCTGCTTGAGTTATTGATATCCCTGCACCGCCAGCTTGGGGTGTAGGTCAGGCGGGTAGAAGGCACCCAAGAGGGGGGCTCGATCCATTGATGTATGAAGCCGCTGCACGGGATTATATCATTTAAGTATGGTTTTGGTTTATTATAAAGGTGCATCATTCATATTTTTTTCTGTTATGCTTATCGGGGTGAGTCCTCGTATGTTGCTTCACATATGGGTGAGTTTCATGATTTTGTACTCTGGTTACGTATTGACCCATGTTGGGAGATTCTATAGTGGTAGACCATTTCTATCATTTTGTTTTATTCATTATTGAGAGCTATAAGTCTAGGAATGACTTTCTATTACCAATGACGGTATGTTTAGATATGATTTCTGGGTGTGGTTGGTTAAGATTTATGAATTAGATGCTCTACCTGTGTGGGAGTTCAGCATGTGTTATGACCTTGCTAGCGGAAATTGAATTAGTGGAAGTTTTCAGTTAGTATAATGTGTAATCTACTTGTGATTTAGAGTTAAGGATGTGATCCCCGTGTTTTCATATGGTTTGTTATGTTTGAGCCGGGTGCCGCGGTGAAGTTATATTAGTATGAGATCCTTGTGAATTATTCGTATACTTTGATTCTCCCACGTGGAATTAATTCGTAGTATGCTACTGATAGGGAGTTGTGCCTGTCGGGTTTGTTTGATAGTTCTTTCATGTGTTCCCTCATATATTCAGTGATATTCATATTGTGCTTATTGGGGTTTAGCTTGCGAGGTATGTGCCCAAGTGGTGTTAGGTGTGACTTGTGTATATGAGTGAATAATCATGGCATTTTCGTGCTTCTTGCATCCTTGTAGGTGTTGTGGAGGTTTAGAACATGGTTCTAGCTGATATGAGGTTAATTGTGGTGCTGGGTTTGAGTATGGACATCTATTGTGATTAGAAATGTTGTTATGGTCATATGTGTAGTGTGTTAGGTCATGTGTTTGTATCTGGTGAGTGTATACATAGGCTATTGCAGCTGGTTGAGGATGATACCGTGTGTTGATGTAGGAATTAGGTCTTGTGGAAACAACCAGATGGTGAGAAATTTGGTTCTAAGGCCTATTCGTATTGGTGGGAGGAAAAACCTTCAATTGAGGTGGTGTTATCGGGCATACGTGGATTTGGGTTGACGTGGGGTGTATGAGTGAAGTGTATGGAGCCTTTATTAGATACAAAAGATTACAATGATAGTGCCGACCACAAGGCTGCTACTATATCTCGAAACTTGGTGATAAAATGAACAAAAGATACATCACCCCGAGTGAAGTGGGGCTCACCAAATCAACTAGGAAAAGAGTAGTGATATCACTGATTAGTGTCGCCTGCTGTGGAACCACCTGCATCCATTAGAGATGCAGCGCCCCTGGCAAAAGGGATGTTAGTACTGTCGAATAGTACTAGTATATATGACTAAACACTCTCTCAACGAAATGCGCAATAATGCAAGTAAGGACAGTCATAATATCAGTTAAAGCCTCAAACAATTACCAAATATGAAATTAGAGACAAGATAAGTTTTAAATAAATTTCCAAATTTTAAGTTGGGAAATCTTTGGTACCAATATACCACTATTCACAATTTCGATTATGATTTCCAACACCGTCACCGCCATGTGTGCGGCATGGTGTCCGATCACGATCCAATTGGCTAGTACGTCTCATGCGAGACATCAACCAAATCACAATTTCAATTACCATTCAAACATAGTCACCTCCATGTGTGCGGCATGGCATTCGATCACGACCCGATCGACTAGGTTGTCTCATGCGATACATCAACCAAATGATAATTTCAATTGTGAATAGTGGTATACTGGTACCAAAGATTTCCCAACGTAAACTTTGGAAATTTATTTAAAACTTATCTTGTCTCTAATTTGATATTTGGTAATTGTTTGAGGCTTTAACTGATATTATGACTGTCCTTACTTGCATTATTGCGCATTTCTTTGAGAGAGTGTTTAGTCATATATACTAGTACTATTCGACAGTACTAAAATTGAACCAAAATTAGGAAGATTATCATGGTTCTAGCTCATTTGCGCATTTTATTAAGCACTAGGTATACATTAAGGTTTCAAGGTCCTTTTATGGAGGATTCCTTCATCCGACAACCTATTATTTACTATTTTAGCTCACCAATCTCCCTACATCCCATAATCAATCATGCATGCAAAATAAGCCACTCTCATACCTATGAATTATCTTACTACTTGCCCATCTCTAGTTAATATTCAAAATTAAGCGATAGGGTGTAGAATCTTACCTCTAGGATGAAGACCTAATGTGCTTCCCTTGTTAATTCTTCC
>AWOL01S0025357.1:12261-36094 GCA_000715115.1 Nicotiana otophora
TGTGGTGGTGCTACTGGCACATATACAGCACATCCAAAAATTCGTAGATGGGCAATATTTGGTTCATGACCAAAAACTAATTGTGACGGAGAATATTTATTATAATGTGTTGGTCTGAGACGGATAAGTGATGTTGCGTGCAAGATAGCATGGCCCCAAACAGTAGTGGGCAATTTTGTTTTCATAAGTAGTGGTCTTGCTATCAATTGCAGTCGTTTAATAAATGACTCTGCAAGGCCATTTTGAGTATGATAATAACCTACAGGATGTTCAACTTTTATCCCAACTGATAGACAGTAATCATCAAAAGCTTGAGATGAGAATTCTCCAGCATTATCAAGGCGAATAACCTTTATAGGATAATCTGGGAATTGTGCCCTTAATCGAATTATTTGGGCTAATAACTTTGCAAACGCCAGGTTGCGAGATGATAATAGGCACACATGAGACCATCTTGAAGATGCATCTATTAGGACCATAAAATATCTAAACAACCCACTTGGTGGGTGAATAGGTCCACATATATCCCCATGTATACGCTCTAAAAAAGCAGGGGACTCAATGCCAACCTTCATTGGTGATGGTCTAGTGATCATTTTGCCTTGATAACAAGCATCACAAGAAAATTCATCATTTGTAAGAATCTTCAGGTTCTTTAATGGATGCCCACTCGAATTTTCAGTAATTCGTCTCATCATTATTGATCCAGGATGGCCCAACCGGCCATGCCAAAGCACAAAAGTATTTGAATCAGTAAACTTCTGGTTTACGATAGAGTGTGCTTCAACTGTACTAATCTTTGAATAGTATAAGCCAGAAGATAAAGTTGGTAACTTTTCTACAATGCATTTCTGGCCAGAAATATTCTTTGTAATACAAAGATATTCCACGTTCATTTCATCTATTGTCTCAACATGATACCCATTTCGGCGGATATCTATTAAACTCAACAAGTTTCTTCGGGACTTGGAAGAGAATAATGCATTGTCTATAATAAGTTTTGTTCCCTTAGACAGAAATACAATAGCTCTTCCGGAGCCTTCAATCAAACTTATATTACCAGAAATTGTAGAAACATTTGCTTTTTCCTTATGCAAATAAGAAAAGTATTTCTGATCTTTGAATATGGCATGAGTTGTTCCACTATCAATTACACAAATATCTTCATGATTGGTCTTTGATCCAAACATAATTTGAGGATTATCCATATTCTTCAAAATGACATAAACAAAATAAATATGATAGTAAACATTATTATCAAAGCATAACTTTTATTTATGTACAACTATTACATAACCATACTATCTACTACAAACAACAAAAATTAAAATATTTACATCTCTGTAGATTCATCACCGATCACATGACTTGTTTCTCCTTCTGGGAGTGCAAAGTAATCAGCTACATCCAAATGCATGATGTCTAAATTATCTTCAGAAATAAAATTTGCTTCAACATTTTTTTCAGTGTTCTTCGGGGAGGCTTGATACAGCTCAACCAGGTGCTTTGGCGTGCGACATGTACGTGATCAGTGCCTTTTTCCTCCACATCTATATCATGCATTTTCTGCGTTTGCTGCTTGCACCGCTTCATGCTTTTGTTCCTTGCTTTTCCACTGCTGGTGGTGAGGATGGTTCTTTGGTGCATTATTATTACCATGATTAGTGTTTCTTCCCCGACTACGGCCATGACCACGACTGGGGCCACGTCCTCTTCCACGCTTAGCTTGGTGGAAGTTCGTCTCATTCACTTCAGGGAATGGACAAGAACCAGTAAATCGGCTTTCATGGGTTTTCATTAATAGCCCATTATGTTGCTCGGTTACAAGAAGATGTGTGAGATAAGTTCAGAATACCTTTTGAATCCTATCTCTCGATATTGCTGCTGCAAGAGCATGTTCGAGGCATGAAACGTGGTGAAAGTTTTCTCCAACATATCATGAACAATAATATTATCACCACATAATTTTAATTGGGAAATAATTCTGAACATAGCAGAATTATACTTACTGATAGATTTAAAATCTTGTAGCCTTAGATGAGTCCAATCATAACGTGCCTGTGGAAGAACGACCATCTTCAGGTGGTCATATCTATCTTTCAAATTATTTCACAGTATGGCTGGATCTTTAACACTAAGATATTCCATTTTCAGGCCCTCATCAAGGTGATGGAGTAGGAATATCATTGCTTTGGCACGGTCTTGGTTTGATGCCTGATTTTTATCTTTGATGGTGTCTGCCAGACCCATCGCATCAAGATGAATTTCGGCATCAAGCACCCAAGACATGTAGCTTTTGCCCGATATATCNCAAAGTATTTGCTCGAGATGGCAGAGTATCGTGCTGATAACGTGTTATAAAATAAAAATTGTAAAGTAAATAAACCGAAGACAAGTATAGAGAGAGATTGATATATTATTCAAACTTCAAACTTATTTACATAATGAACTGAAAACTCCTCTATTTATAGAAGAAAGGAAGCAGCTGCGAGGCTTTTCATGAAGCAGGTGCAAAGCTTTTTCTTTAGCTGCTTGTAATCTGTCTGCATGAGCTGCTTGCAACCTGTCTGTTTAATAAGAAGGTGCTGCAAATCATTTCATTGAGCTGCTTGCAACCTGCCTGTATCAGCTGCTTGTAGATAAATTTCAACAGAGTACTAAATGAATAATCTTCTTCAAAAAGATTATCTATAGCGGAATAATAAATGGACATCCACAATATAATTATTTTCATAACAAGAAAAATCTTCTCACTATATTTATTTGTTGAGCCTGAGGTAACACAAGCTTTCAGTCACCATAAGTTTATTTCGTATTTACAACATCCTTTCATTCGAGATATGAAATAACAAATAATTGATGCCTCGGATAGGACATCATTCATTGCTTTAACCAACATTTCTTAAACATAGTACTTCTACACTTGAGTGCTTATAAACAATAGAAGTGAACTGGAACTAACAAAGACATTAGCACTTATACATGCCTCATTTTTGTATAGGATAAGCCACAGAAAGGAGCTATGATTAATGTGCAAGTTGACATTGGCACATCTATATATCTATGAACTTGTGTCATCCTTTGCTGTTGTGAAGACGAAACCTGATCGAGCAACATCACTTCCCTCATCAATATCCGTCCTCTTAACCCTCTTCGGTCCACCTAACTCACGTGCTGCACGTGTCTCCTCTACTATGTCATTTGGCATAGTCAACTTCTCCTTGATGGAACCTGTTAGATTCCCCATTGCACTATAGATATTCTTTTTCGCCGCACTTCCCCTGTTCAACATCAGAAAGAAAATGGAGTTAGCTGTGATTTTAAGACTAGCAACAGAACTAATTAGAGGAGGATTTTAGCGCAGGTTGTTCAGCTAAATCTGTTTTGCTTGCTCAAACAGAGCGTGCATATATGCAAACAATCTAAAAATCTATATATGCATGTGTGTGTCAGCGTAGGTGTGTGTAATTTAGAAACACTTCACACTCATGCCTTTGTGTCATTGCATAAACATATTAATCAGACAAAAAGGAAAATAGTGTCACCTAGCAGCCGCTGTTTCTTTATCTGCCTCTGCTCTCTGTCTGGTCTCATCCTGGATTCCTTCTTCTTTGAGCTTAAGTTCTTGCATCATTTTCTGTGCATTGTCCTCTGTTTCTTGATATAGTTCCTGCGAGGTAGAGAGATTGGTTGAAGTGCTAAAGCTGATCAGACATCATAACATTTCAACAAATGTCTGCAGAATAAAAATGTATTCCTCAATATTTTCGGAAACTCGAATGTGAGTCCATTTCTCCCTTTCCGTTACGGAAAGGGTCGATGCACACAGAAAGTATGGAGACTTGCCCCTCATGTTCCGGTTATCAACTATACATTTTATTAATATAAGGAGCTCCATCCTTTGCAAGTCTCATGTGTGTTATACTGCCTATCGATTTTGTCCGTACTTCAGTAGACAGGTTTTACCGTGTCTCAACTTAGTCAGACGTTAACTCGCGTCAACCATATACGACTACTGAACAAACACAACGATGCAGAAACACAAATTCTAGAAGAGTTAAGACACAAGACTAAAGGCTAAAGGAGAATAAAGCAAGTAGCAGAAACCACTAAGGTCTCACCTTTGGTTCCTCCTTTCTCTGTGCCGCATCCGGAGTCTCTTTTTTTTTTCCCTGTCAAGAAACCCACAGCTCTTCTGGCAGCATCAGCAGCTGTATCTTTTAGCTCAGATATCTTTCCAAAGGTGGTATCCTTCCCTTCTTTAGCTTTCTCTGCTGTATAGTCCTTATACTCCACTACTTTCTCCATTGTTGCGTCTTTCGTTTGCTTTGTTTATCAGCCATTGAATCCTTATAGTCACTGGCTGTTGTCATGGTAGCTTCTTTCGCTTCTTTAGCTTTCTCCGCAGCGTAGTCCTTGTATTCACCAGTTCTTCTCATTGTGTAATCCGTAGTCTCCTCTGCCTTATCTGCCGCTTTGTTTTTATGTTCAGTTGCTTGTCCCATTAAGGAGTCCTTTGTCTCCTTATCTTTCTCTGTCGCATAGTCTTTGTATTCGCGTGCTTTTTCCATTGTAGCGTCTTTCGCTTGTGTCACCTTTCCTGCAGCAGAATTCTTCATCTCCTTTGTCTTCTTTTCTGTGTAATCCTTATACTCGCCCATTTTTTCTCCAGCCTCCCTACCTTTTTGACCAGCAGTGTCAGAAGCTCCATGAATCTTCTGTGCTGCGACATCCTTACTTTCTATTGTCGCCTCGGCTGTGTCATGAGTTTTCCCTGTGATCGTCTCTTTAACCGACTTAAATATGCTTCCGATTACGCCAGTGCTCTGCTCATTTCCTTGAGTTTCATCATGGATCATGATACCTTGCTCGTGTGCTGTCCTCGCCTTGTTCACATCATGAAGTTCCTCAGCTGCTTCCCTTGCAGCTGCCTCAGCCCTTTCTTCCTTTGCTGCTTGTCTTGAAGCCATGTTCTTCTACTCTACAACCGATTAAAAAGGAATGAAAATAATCTATTTTAGTTTTCAGAAGGATCTCAACTTCTAGAATCACCATAATTTTCTGAGACTTGCCAAATCAGTTCTTCTGTTGTTCTATTCAGAAGTTTATTTATTTTATTATGTTGATATCTCCAAAGCTCAAACGATGTAAAAGCTGGAAGCATTATACGGTTATGAAAATATAATAACAAAGTAAGTTAACTTAATTATAGACACAAAATATTTTCCTATCAATGGACTGATTTCAACATCCAAAGGATGGTTTATCAAGTTACACAAACAATTTGCTTATCGTCGCAAAAGTTTTCCTATCAATGGGGTGGCTTCAACATCCAAGGATGGCTTGCCAAGCTACGCAACTCGAAAAACTTTTGTACTACAGCTAACTTTAGCTGTTGTACTCAGAAAATGTTCGTACTATAACAAGCTACCTTTCTTAGAGTATACTTACTCCATTTTCATAGGAGGATCGGCTTTTCCATCCATTTAGAAAGAAAGAACTTGAGAAAAATTTAGAAGGAATTCATATATAATATATCCCAAAAATTTATAATGGCTGCTAGGTAATCTTCTAAGTACTACATAGCCTCTCCTATATAAGGGCTAGGAGGTTATTACAAGACAAACTTTATCACAAGACAAATTTATCTCACATGGCAAACTTATCTGCAGACTGCAAGTGGGTCCTCTTGGACATGTGAAGGACCTTAAGTAAAACAATTATTATACATATCAAACCTTGTGAAAGCATGTGAAAGAGGGGTAGTATACATGTCAAAGCATGTGGAAGCATATGAAAGTCGATTAGAGACTATGAAAATATGAAATTTTTTTATCTTGGTATGCATAAATGATTTTTAGGGTTCATTGGCAAGTACTTTGGGATTAAGGTAAGATTAGCATAGGCTAAGGTTCAAATCCTCATCCTAGTATCGATTCTGCTCCGTGTCTGGCCTTGTCTTTTAAGCTTCTTTTCAATGATCTTATGTAATATGCTTGGTGCTTGACGGTCCTGTTTCGTGTTCCTCCTTTTTTGGCGGGATGTGAGGTGTAATAAGTAATCTCAACCTGACAATGTCATGAGTGAATCTATCTCGAATGACTTCATAAGACGTCTGATATTTCTTTGTTTCCTTTCTCGGACCCGTTCCCAATTGGAATGAGTGATGATATAATTCCAATTAGCCCATTCATTTGGTCATATTTTTCATGGGATACGCTTATTTTGCTAGAAGATAATTCTTTGTGCTTAACTGTATTCTTCTTCCATGGATAAAATAGTCGATTTTAATGAACTGATTCCTGGTACATTTTTAAACATGAAGATGTGGCTAGCTGGCTTTTGTTTTAACTTCATCTTCTCTTGATGAAAATCTTTTTGAAAATTCTTTTGGCCGAGATAGAAAATCTGCGAGAACATTATCCATCCCTTTCAAGTGCTTGACCTGGAACTTGTAAGGAAAAAATCATTAAGGCCCACCTGAGAATTTGAGGATTGGCAATAATCTTTGAATTCATCTGGATCATCTTTGGGAAAGACTTCATAATCCATTTCAATTAGAAATATGCATGAATTAGGAAGAAATTGAATTTTTAATCCCATTCTTTACTACAAGAATTTATTTGATTGTGAAATTATAATATTGCTCGACATCTTTGAACCTCCCACTGGCATATCCACATATTTCCCTCTTGCCTTGTTTTTTCCAAAAGACACTGCACTCCAATATTCATTGCTGGTACCAGTTTGCAATATTTTTTAGCTTCTGAGGGGATGTGGAGAGATATAACTTCTTTGGATATCTCTTTTATTTCTTGACTGCCTCATCTTGTTCCTTAGCCTATGACTAAGCATCTTCCTTGAATATCGTTATGAGTGGAGAAATATATGTATCAAATACAATCTCCTACATAATTTACTATGCTCAAGATGTTGAATTTTCTTTGTAGTGAGATCAGTATCTGAAAACTAGAGCAATTCCTGATATATGTGTGGCCTGGATTGTATGCCCCTTGGACAAAATGTATTCCTATAAAATCAATTTATTTTTTGACAAGCATTTTTTTTGACGAAAGCACAAATTTCATATTGTGTCACCAGTGCCGACCAGTGCCTCGAATTGATGGAGCACAGTTAATATGTTTCCCCAGGGTATAGCTAAATAGTAAAATGTCATCACTCAAAACCAGTGAGATATGGAGGGTAGGTTGGGATATTTATCATAGCTTTTGAAATAAGGAAGGTGCAATTTTTAATCCGAACAACATGACTTTCTATTGAAAATAATGATCGAAATGCAAAATCCCGTTTTGGCTCTTTCCTTGAGGTGCATTCCCAATTCCCAAAATTTTAATTTAAGATCAAACTTGAAAAAATGTTTGACCTTGGCTAAGTGGGAAAAATGGTGATAGGTTCCGACATCGAATGTAAAAGTTGAAAATTCTTAGTTTCATTAAGCTTGAATTGGAGTATGATTCGTGGTTTTAGCATTGTTTGATATGATTTAGAGGTTCGACTAAGTTCGTATGATGTTTTAGGACTTGGTGATGTATTTGGTCGAGGTCCCGAGGACCTCGGGTGAGTTTCGGATGGTTAACGGATCAAATTTAGACTTAGAATAATTAAAACTTGCTCCTGCCTACTGATGCAATCGCACCTGCGAAAATGGGGTCGCAGGTGCGAGCTCGCAGAAGCGAGCTTGGTTGCGCAGGAGCGAAATTGGCTTGGCAAGGGCAGGGGTCGTAGGTGCGCACGCAGGACCGCAGAAGCGGACTCGCAGCTGCGACGAGTTGATCGCAGAAGCGAAAGTGAGAGGGGAGGGGCCTCATCGCAGAAGTAGCTTTGGTTCTGCAAATGCGAGGCCGCAGAAGCGGACCTCTTGTCCGCAGAAGCGGGGAGGACCTCGCATCTGCGAGACCGCATATGCGGTTAAATACTCCGCAGAAGCGGAAATGCTGGGCAGGCTACAAACAGAAGGGTCCGACATTTTTGTCATTTTGGACATTCCAAACACGATTTTGGGGCGATTGTGAGAGAGAATTCACGGGAAAACTTGAGGTAAGTCACTTGTGATCAATGTTAGTCGATAATATTGAATTATAGTATTCCGCCTAGATTACGTGTTTTTGAGGTGTAATTAGAGGATTTGGGCCTAGGGATTTGAAACTGAGATATGGGGATTTGAAGGTCGAGTTGTCGGAATTTGATAAATTTGGTATCGTTGGACTCGTGGTTGAATGGGCATTCATATTTTGTAACTTTTGTCGTGTTCCAAGACTGTCACGCCCCAAAACCGAGGAGCGCGACTGACACTCAACCGAGTGAACTCGACCGAGCAAGCCTGTTAGATTTGCTTCTACCCAAACTCATCCACAAATGGAGATAATGCATATTTTCATTAATTAGACATAACATGACCATGTCGACAATACCAATTCATTACCAATTATTTTCATCATTTTTAAAGTCCCAAATGGAACAAGTAATACAACCATAACATAACATAGTTTGTCTTTTTCAGCACCAATACACAACCGACACTATGTCTACGGAGCCTCTATAGATAAGGAAGAGTACAATGATAATGCCGGCAACAAGGCCCCGGCTATACCTCAAACAGAATACACAAGGAACAAAAAATACATGACCCCGGAATGAAGTGGGCACCAAGTCAGCTGGGAAGAAGGTGTGTTGCTATCTGATCAATACCTCCTGTTGTGGAACCACTTGCATCTATTTAAAGATGCAGTGCCCCCGGAAAAAGGGACGTTAGTACCGTCGAATAGTACTAGTATGAAAACCAAACACCAATTTAAGAATTTAGAAATACAATATGAATATGATGAATCAGGGCGACAATAGCATGATATAGCTAACCGTTTAAACCATAGCAAGCTTATCAAGAGCTATCAATATCATTTATAGGATTTAAGATGAGGTCTTCTGTAACCATCCTCATACAAAGCGGCCCTGCCGCCTCACCCGATGTATGCAGGTGGAGGTGTAAGTACAATACCATAACTCTACTCAAGCGGCCCCGCCGCCTCACCCCAATGTATGCGGGTGGATGTATAACCACAGTACCAAGAACCTACACAAACCGGCTATACCGTCTCACCCCAATGTATGCGGGTGGAAATGCATCAACGATACCAATANAATATCAACGATACCAATACCAACACAAAGCGGCTATGCCGCCTCACCCCAATATATGCGGGTGGAGGTGTATCACAATCACCGTCTCTATACCATAATTCCCACACGAAGCGGTCATGCCGCCTCACCCCAATATATATACGGGTGGAGGTATATCACAATCACAATCTTTACACAACTTGGCATAATAACTTTCATATAATTCACGACTTGAAATTATAACATGTGGATACACAATCCATAATTTGGGACACATCCTCAATTTATAATGCAATATGATAAGAGAATTTGAAACACGAATTGAACATATATCTTCATCACAAAACTTATCGGAATACTCAATTTGTAATCAACATCTCGGAACTTACAAGGATAATAGGAATTCCAATTCTTAAAGAAGGGTTTACCCAACATACCTCACTTGAGCTTCCTTATACTCTAAATGTTCCGAAATTCTTAGCAACTTTAATCTATTTTAGAAATATAACAAGTTAAACCAAAATTAGGAAGACGATCATGGTTCTAGCTCATTTGAGTATTTTATCAAACATTAGGTGTGCATAAGGTTTCAAGGTCCTTTTCTGGAGGATTCCATCATCCCACAACCCAATCTTTACCATTTTTAGCTCAACAATCTTCTTACACTCTTTGATAATACATGCATGTAAATTAAACAACTTTCATTCCCAAAACTTATCTTGCCAATTACTCATTTCTAGAAAAATTCAAAATTGAGAGTTAGGGTGTAGAATCTTACCTCTAGGATGAAGACCTAGTGAGTTTCCCTTCTTAATCTTCCAAAACATGAGCAATGACTGAATAACAATTATTGAAGAACCCCTTTTCACTCTAGGGAACTCTCTCACTCTAAAATGTCAGATTATAGCTCAACAATGACCTAAAACGTGTATTTAATGAAGTAGGGTCAGGTTTTAAAAACCCAAAAATGAAGCTTCAGAACAGATTCTGCGGTCGCATATGCGATCGCATAATGGTTATGCGAACCGCATATTGGTCGCATAATTGGTGTCCAAAACGACCAAAAATCTGTCCGTGTCTGCGGTCACTATGCAGTCCGCATAACTGTTATGCGGTCGCATAGTGCACCGCATAACAGTTGTGCGGTCGCATAGTCGACCGTAAATTTCTTCAAACTGGCCCAATTAACTGCCTCACTCTGCGGTCATTATGCGATCCGCAAAGTGATTCTGCGGTCGCATAATTGGACCGCAGAAACGCATTTCATTGCCAAACATTTTTCTTTACTTTCCGGTGCATTGTTCAACCCAAAAAGTCCGAGCCACGGTGATCTTGCATTATCCAATTCAGCACCACGAAACATTATTTTCTTTTGTAAAATTTTACGGGGCCTTACATTATCCCCACTTAGGATCATTCGTCCTCGAATGAAGGTAAAAAAAACTCTCTTATTAGCATCTTATGCAACTCAGTTTTCATACCACACACCAGCAGCCCCAAATTTGACTAACTCCCTAAATTTCCAAAATTTTTGCCAGAGTTTCCTTTGTAATTAGGCCTATTCACCTGTCAGAGATCCCCAGAAACACATCCTAACAACGTATGTAGAATCCAACGATGTAGCATAACACAAAACAACACCAACTGTGGCCTCACAAGCAATTATTTTACCAGAACGGAACACCCTTAACATCAAATGTACAAATCATACATAATTCATAGAAAGTATCTCTTAGCATTTTCATAAGGCACAACTCACAAATACATGGTTATTCAAATAAATAAGGATATTTTTTCTTCATTTCTTCCTCAGCCTCCCAAGTAGCCTCTTCCACCTGTTGGTTTCGCCATAACACTTTCACGGATGTAATTTCTTTGTTTCTCAACTTTCGGACTTGCCGATCAATAATAGAAACTGGAATATCTTCATAAGTCAATTCCTCATTAACCTCAATAGTCTCAACCGGAACAATGAGTGCCGGATCTCCAACTACTTTCTTCAACATTGACACATGAAACACCGGGTGTACTAATGACATCTCAGGTGGTAGCTCAAGCTTGTACGCCACCTCATCGATCCTTTGAATGATTTTGTACGGTCCGACATACCTCAGACTCAATTTCCCTTTCTTATCAAATCGCATTACCCCTTTCATGGGGGAAACTTTCAAGAATATCCAATTATATTCTTTGAACTCCAAATTCCTACGACGAACATCCGAATAAGATTTCTGACGACTCTGAGCAGTCTTTAACCGCTCCTTAATGATTTTAACTTTTTCCATAGTCTGATGCACGAGGTCTGGCCCTATCAACTCTGCTTCCTCAATTTCTAACCACCTAATGGGAGATCTACATCTCCTACCATATAAAGCCTCGAACGATGCCATTTGAATGCTAGCATGATAGCTATTGTTGTAGGAAAATTCTATGAGTGGTAAATGATCATCCCAACTACCTTTGAGGTCTAGAACACAAGAACGCAACATATCCTCAAGCGTTTGAATCGTCCGCTCTACCTGCCCGTTAGTCTGCGGGTGAAAGGTTGTACTAAGATTCACATGAGTACCCAAACCTTGCTGAAATTTCTTCCAAAAATTAGCAGTGAATTGTGATCCCCGATCAAAAATGATGGAAACCGGGGTACCATGCAACCTGACTATTTCTTTGATATACAACTGAGCATACTGCTCCGCTGTGTCGGTAGACTTAACCGGCAAAAAGTGTGCTGATTTTGTGAGTCGATCCACAATCACCCAAATTGATTCAAATTTGCGCGGAGTGCGCAGTAATCCTACCACAAAGTCCATATTAATCATTTTCCATTTCCACATTGGAATTTCTATGTTCTGTGCCAACCCACCGGGCCGTTGGTGTTCGGCCTTCACTTGCTGACAATTTGGACATCTTGCTACAAAGTCTGCCACATTCCTCTTCATATCATTCCATCAATAGACTTCCTTAAGATCATGATACATTTTTGTAGAACCTGGGTGCACGAAATACCTAGAAGTGCGAGCTTCAGTCAAAATTCTTTCAAGGAGACCATCCACATTTGGAACACATAGTCGCCTTTGGTACCTTAGTGTACCATCATCCATGACAAAAGAAAAGGCCATAGTCTTATGTTTATGAATCCCCTCTTTCAATTGTACCAACAATGGATCGTTGTATTGCTTCTCTTTGACTTCCACAACAAGTGATAATTCAGCCCTATTTCGCACAATTACCCCTCCTTCACTAGAGTCCGTAAGACGAACTCCTAAACTAGCCAATCGATGAACTTCCTTGGCCAATGGCCTTTGATATGCCTCCAGGTGTGCTAAGCTACCCATAGATTTTCGGCTAAGAGCATCCCCACAACATTAGCCTTCCCCGGATGGTATAAAATATCAATGTCGTAGTCCTTGAGTAACTCAAGCCATCTTCTCTGTCTCAGATTCAATTCCTTCTGCTTGAAAATTTATTGAAGGCTCTTATGGTTTGTGAATATATCCACATGGACCCCATATAAATAATGACGCCAAATTTTCAATGTAAATACCACTGCCACAAGTTCTAAATCATGTGTTGGATAATTCTTTTCATGATTCTTGGGTTGCCTAGAAGCATAAGCTATAACCTTTCCATGTTGCATTAATACACATCCAAGCCCGATTCTTGAAGCATCACAATATACCACAAATCCATCTATACCCTTGGGTAGAGTCAACACCGGTGCCTTAGTCAATCTTGCTTTCAATTCTTTAAAACTCTTTTCACAAGCATCTGACCATTGGAACTTAATTGCCTTCTGCGTCAATTTAGTCAATGGGGAGGCAAGAGTAGAAAACCCCTCCACAAACTTCCTGTAATATCCAGCTAAGCCTAAGAAATTACGAATCTCTGTTGGAGTTGTAGGCCTCGGCCAATTCTTCACAGCTGAAATTTTCTGAGGATCAGCCTTAATTCCCTCACTAGAAACTACATGACCCAAGAATATGACTGATTCAATCCAAAGTTCGCACTTTGAAAACTTTGCATATAATTGGTGCTGATGTAGGGTTTGCAGAACTACCCTGAGATGATTGGCATGGTCTTCTCGACTTCATGAATATACCAGAATATTGTCAATAAACACTACCACAAAAGAGTCGAGGAATGACTTAAAAACTTGATTCATAAGATCCATGAAGGCTGCCGGGGCATTTGTTAACCCAAAAGACATCACTAGAAACTCAAAGTGCCCATACCGGGTCATAAAAGCTATTTTTGGAATATCTCGCTCCCTGATCTTCAATTGGTGATACCCGGATCTTAAATCAATCTTGGAGAAGTACCTGGCACCTTGCAATTGATCAAACAAGTCATTTATCCTTGGCAGCGGGTATTTATTCTTGATTGTGACCTTATTAAGCTGCTGATAGTCAATACACATTCTCAGTGACCCATCTTTCTTCCTTACAAAAAGGACTGGTGTGCCCCAAGGCGACACACTTGGCCGGATAAAACCCTTTTCTAACAAATCTCTCAATTGTTCCTTTAGCTCTTTCAGTTCTGCAGGTGCCATTCTGTAAGGTGGAATAGATTTAGCATGTGGCATCACATCAATACCAAAATCAATCTCCCTGTCTGGTAGGATCCCAGGGAGATCTTCCGAAAATTCATTCACAACAGACACAAACTCAAGTGTAGATGCCTCAGCATCGGTGTTCGTAACCCGGACCAAATAGTAAATACATCCCTTGTTGATCATCTTTGTGGCCTTAAGGTAGGAAATAAACCTACTCTTCGGAACTATATCATCACCCTCCTACTCAATAACTGGCTTGTTTGGAAATTCGAACCTAACAGTCCTGGTTCGGCAATCAAGCTTGGCAAAACAAGAATAAAGCCAATCCATCCCCATTATCACATCAAAACCGACCATTCTCAATTCAATAAGATCGGCCATGGTATCCCGACCACGCAACGTGACAACACAACCGCTATAAACTCACACGGCCAAAATAGACTCACCAACCGGAGTAGATACAGAGAACGTCTCATGAAGCTGTTCTGGTTCTATCCCAAATTCCATAGCAACATAAGGAGTGACATATGACAAAGTGGAACCGGGATCAATAAGAGCATATACATCATGGGATTGAACAGACAATATACTTGTGACAACATCTGGAGAAGCCTCTGATTCCCGATGCCTCCGCATAGCATAAAATCTGCTGGGTCCTCCCGAATTTTGTGCACCACCCCTAGCTGCACCACGCCCTGCGGGCGCTGGGGTGCCTCGAGCTGGAGGTGCTGTGGATGTAGTAGTTGTAGAATTAGCTGGATGTACTGCACCTCTGCCATATTTCGGCGGGACGAGCGACAATCTCTCTGAATGTGACCCCTCATACCACACCCGTAGCATACTGGTAGGTCCATGAAGCAGGACCCAAAGTGAATCGTCCCACACTTAGAGCCTGTAAGCCTCCACTGCTGAAACCTTCTGTCAGGCCGACCCTACTGGTGGGGTCCCATGTTGCCCTGACTGGGTCCAGATGACTGTGCACCCATCGAAGACTGGGCGAATGATCGGGATGGTCCTGATGAACCTCCCGTGAATGCCGACCTACCACCACCACCACCACCGGAAGAATCACCAAAGTCGCCCGCAGACCGGGCCTTGCTACTACTTTGACGCTCCATTCTATTCTTCAATTTGCGGGTCTCTGGGGCTTGAGAAAATGCCATCATATTACCATAGTTCATATCAGAATTCAAGGCAGCTATAGAGGCCTCATTAATAACCGAGGGGCTAAGGCCCTGAATAAACCGGCGCACTCTAGCCTCCATAGTGGGCAACATGTGAATAACATACTTGGACATGCGCGCAAACTCCATATGGTACTCCCACACATTCATACTACCCTGCTTCAGGCTTTCAAACTCCGCGGCACGGGCTGCCTTAGTTTCGGCAGGCAAGAAATGATCCATAAAGGCATCTGTGAATTTACCCCATCTTGCCGGAGGGCTTCCCTCCTCACGGGATTCCTCCCACAACTCAAACCAAGAATAGGCCACCCCTTTTATGCGGTAGGAGGCCAACTCTACTCCCTTTGTCTCTGTAGTATGCATATGTGCATCTCATCAATGAAGTCCTGGGGGTCTTCCTCGGGATCAGTACCCCACTGGAGGATCTAACTGAAGAAACTTATTCACCCTGGAACTAGCAGGTTCCCCTGGATGACTGGAAGAAGTAGGTGCAATATTTGACCTCTGGGCCTGGGATGCCACTATCTGAGCCAACATTTGTATGGCTCATCTAAGATCAACATCAAAAACACCAGAATCGGAAGCTGGAACTGTAGGTGGAACTGGAATATCAGTTGGAGGAGCCGTTGCACCTTCAGTAGGTGTAGGGACAGGTGCGGTCTGATCAATTGTAGTAGAGTCAGGCAGTGTAGTAACTGAAGGATTATCCTCACTCCTCGTGTGCTCACCCGCATCATCAATTATAGGATCAACCGTCACTCTCGGGGTGACATTGGCTCTTTGGCTAGTTCTTTACTTCTTCTTAGGTTCCATGTACTGAAAATTAGAGCAACCCAGGAGTTAAAGGAGGAACAATCTTACAACCAGCTTTATCGCACGATCAAGAACATGAAAGAATGGTATTATTCCTAAATGCCCATGTAGCATCCTAATTATAGATGTGGTCGACAACACACCAATAATAATGGCTCTACTATACACGGCTCCGAGATATCCTAGGACACTTTAAAACCTTAGGCTCTGAAACCAAGTTTATCACGCCCCAAAACCGAGGAGCGCGACCAGCGCTCAACCGAGTGAACCCGACCGAGCAAGCCTGTTAGATTTTCTTCTAACCAAACTCCTCCACAAATAGAGATAATGCATATTTTCATTAATTAGACACAACATGACCATGTCTACAATACTAATTCATTACCAATTATTTTCATCATTTTTAAAGTCTCAAATGGAACAAGTAATACAACATAACATAACATAGTTTGTCTTTCCTAGCACCAATACACAACCCACACTATGTCTACGGAGCCTCTATAGATAAGGAAGAGTACAATGATAATGCCGGCAACAAGGCTTCGACTATATCTCAAAAAGCATACACAAGAAACAAAAGATACATGACCCCGGAATGAAGTGGGGCTCACCAAGTCAGCTAGGAAGAAGGTGTGCTGCTATCACTGATCAATACCTCATGTTGTGGAACAACCTGCATCCATTTAAAGATGCAGCGCCCCCGGAAAAAGGAACTTTAGTACCGTCGAATAGTACTAGTATGAAAATCAAACACCAATTTAAGAATTTAGAAATATAATATGAATATGATGAATTAGGGTGACAATAGCATGATATAGCTAACCGTTTAAACCAGAGCAAGCTTATTAAGAGCTATCAATATCATTTATAGGATTTACGATGAGGTCCTCTGTAACCATCCTTATACAAAGCGGCCCCACCGCCTCACCCGATGTATGCAGGTGGAGGTGTAAGTACAATACCACAACTCTACTCAAGCGGCCTCGCCACCTCACCCCAATGTATGCGGGTGGATGTATAACCACAGTACCAAGAACCTACACAAACCGGCTATACCGCCTCACCCCAATGTATGCGGGTGGAAATGCATCAACGATACCAATACCAACACAAAGCGGCTATGCTGCCTCACCCCAATGTATGCGGGTGGAAACGCATCAACGATACCAATACCAACACAAAGCGGCTATGCTGCCTCACCCCAATGTATGCGGGTGGAGGTGTATCACAATCACCATCTCTATACCATAATCCCCACACAAAGCGGTCATGCCACCTCACCCCAATATATTTGCGGGTGGAGGTGTATCACAATCACAATCTCTACACAACTTGGCATAATAACTTTCACATAATTTACGTCTTGAAATTATAACATGTGGATACACAATCCATAATTTGGGACACATCCTCAATTTATAATGCAATATGATAAGAGCATTTGAAACACGAATTGAACATATATCTTCATCACAAAACTTATCGGAATACTCGATTTGTAATCAACATCTCAAAACTTATAAGTATAATAGGAATTCCAATTCTTAAAGAAGGGTTTACCCAACATACCTCACTTGAGCTTCCTTACACTCTAAATGTTCCGAAATTCTTAGCAACTTTAATCTATTTTAGAAATATAACAAGTTAAACCAAAATTAGGAAGACGATCATGGTTCTAGCTCATTTGAGTATTTTATCAAACATTAGGTGTGCATAAGGTTTCAAGGTCCTTTTCTGGAGGATTCCATCATCCCACAACCCAATCTTTACCATTTTTAGCTCAACAATCTTCTTACACTCTTTGATAATACATGCATGTAAATTAAACAACTTTCATTCCCAAAACTTATCTTGCCAATTACTCATTTCTAGAAAAATTCAAAATTGAGAGTTAGGGTGTAGAATCTTACCTCTAGGATGAAGACCTAGTGAGTTTCCCTTCTTAATCTTCCAAAACATGAGCAATGACTGAATAACAATTATTGAAGAACCCCTTTTCACTCTAGGGAACTCTCTCACTCTAAAATGTCAGATTATAGCTCAACAATGACCTAAAACGTGTATTTAATGAAGTAGGGTCAGGTTTTAAAAACCCAAAAATGAAGCTTCAGAACAGATTCTGCGGTCGCATATGCGATCGCATAATGGTTATGCGAACCGCATATTGGTCGCATAATTGGTGTCCAAAACGACCAAAAATCTGTCCGTGTCTGCGGTCACTATGCAGTCCGCATAACTGTTATGCGGTCGCATAGTGCACCGCATAACAGTTGTGCGGTCGCATAGTCGACCGTAAATTTCTTCAAACTGGCCCAATTAACTGCCTCACTCTGCGGTCATTATGCGATCCGCAAAGTGATTCTGCGGTCGCATAATTGGACCGCAGAAACGCATTTCATTGCCAAACATTTTTCTTTACTTTCCGGTGCATTGTTCAACCCAAAAAGTCCGAGCCACGGTGATCTTGCATTATCCAATTCAGCACCACGAAACATTATTTTCTTTTGTAAAATNAATAACACATGCATGTAAATTAAACAACTCTCATGCCCAAAACTTATCTTGCTAATTACTCATTTCTAGACATATTCGAAATTGAGAGTTAGGGTGTAGAATCTTACCTCTAGGATGAAGACCTAGTGAGTTTCCCTTCTTAATCTTCCAAAACTTGAGCAAGGACTGAAGAACAATTATTGAAGAACACCTTCTCACTCTAAAGCACTCTCTCTCACTCTAAAATGTCAGATTATAGCTCAAAAATAACCCAAAACGTGTATTTAACGAAGTAGGGTCGGGTTTTAAAAACCCAAAAATGAAGCTCCGGAACAGGTTCTGCGACCGCATATGCGACCGCATAATGGTTATGCGGACCACATATCGGTCGCATAGTTGGTGTCCAAAACGACCAAAAATCTGTCCGTATCTGCGGTCACTATGCGGTCCGCATAACTGTTATGCGGTCGCATAGTGCACCGCATAACAGTTATGCGGTCGCATAGTCGATCGCATAATTGCTTCCAACTGGCCCAATTAACCGTCTCACTCTGCGGCCATTATGTGGTCCGTAGAGTGATTCTGCGGTCGCATAATTGGACCGCAGAAACGCATTTCATTCCCAAACATTTTCCTTTACTTTTCGGTGCATTGTTCAACCCAAAAAGTCCGCTCGCCGCGAAGAATTTCTATAATACTCAACACGTAAAACTAATTCGGCACCACTGAATAGTATTTTATTTTTGCAAAATTTTACGGGGCCTTACAGAGCCGTGGGCCCCACTGGTAATTTTTGAGAGTAATTTCAGATTTGTTTGCCGAAAAATTAGTATTTTGATATGGAATTAATTCTTATAATTTGTGTTGACTGGAGCATTGTTTAGCTTGCTCGATATTATACTCGGCTTGTTCGAGGTAAGTAACTCTTCTAATCTTAGTGTTGAGGGTATGAAACCCTGAATTTCGTGTTATGTGTTTGCTGTTGAGGTGATGCACATGCTAGGTGACGGGCGTGTGGGCGTGCACCATGTGAATTGTAACTCCGTTATTTTTGTGGTGCTGTGTAGTTACATGAACTTATCTGTAATCATGAAATCTCTACGTACTAGAGTTATTAAGCTGTGATCCATATTAAAAACCATGTCTAGGCTACATGCTTATTCTGTTGGGACCCACTGATGACTGACTGAGCCCGAGAGACTAGAGAGATTGATGACTGAGTGAGGCCGAGGGCCTGATTATGAGGTTATTGACTATAGCACGTGAGTTGTCCGTGCAATACATCAGTTGTCTGTGCGGATCCAGATATTGATACTATAGCACGTGAGTTGTCCGTGCAGATCCAGATATTGATATTATAACACATGAGTTGTCCATGCAGATTATAGCGCTGGGGTTGAATGAGCCCCTCCGGATTCTGCACACACCCCTAGTAAGCACATGTACCTATTGAGTGCGAGTGCAAGTGCCGAGTGATGGGAAGGACTGAGTGGATTGATATTCTGAGAGTATGCATGCGGTTGTTCACTATGTTGTACTGCATTGACATGCACACTTGACATACAAGTATAGAGACATACTTTTTTCTCATGCTGTACGATATCACGTCATTCATGACTTCTCATACACATTGACATAGGCATAGAGATGTACTATTCCTCATGCCATTTGATACTGAAACATTTACCTGTTGAAAAGTTTTGGAAGGAAAATCACGATTTTACAAACTTACTTATATTTTGGTATTTTCTGTAAAAGATTTGGATTTTTACTGTTATGCATGCCTATTTTATGGAACTGTGAACGAGCTGAACATTTTATTTCTGAGTTATTTCCTGTACCATTTTTATTATATTGTTATGAGCTGTTGTCTATCGGTGTTGGACTTTGACCTGTATTTCAGCTCGTCACTACTTTCAACCTAAGGTTAGGTTTGTTACTTATTGAGTACATGAGGTCGGTTATATTCATACTACACTTCTGCACCTTGCGTGCAGATATTGGATGTTGATGTTACCGTGATCGACGAGAGCGGGATTTGAAGACGTACCGGCATTCCGTTTGTAGCACCCTCTTGTTCATGGTAGCCTTAAATTTATAAAAATCTGTTTATGTACATTTCGAATAGATGATGTATTTATTTCATACCAGCTTTGTAAATTCTAATCTTAGAAGCTCATGATTTGTACTACCAGTCCTTGGGGAGTGTATTAGAGTTAGTTAAATATTTATTGAATCGGATTATTGTTATTTGGCTTACCTAGCGGATGAGGTTAGGTGTCATCACGGCTAGTTGGATTTTGAGTCGTGACGGAAAAATATATTTATATATTAAGTTTAAAAATAATAAAGCATTAAATTTTTCTTGAGCCTTGGAATTATGAAACAGTTACAAGACAACAAGTAATTAAATTCAAAATCCTAATTCCCAAACCTATTATGCTACTCCTATTGAAACTAAATTATTTTCAGCATATCCACTAGCAAGACACAAGGTATTGTAGCGATTATGAGTAGCAAACTACAATGTATTTAATATGTTTCCTATCGTATGATTTAGATTTATCTTTTTGAATTATTCATTTTCTTTAGATTTTATTCTTGAATCCCAACTTGGTTAATATCTTTCCACTCGTGTAATTTATATTTTCTTTGCACTTATTTAGTTTCTTTTATGTTGTTGTAGAATAAATGATGGATCTATACTCTAGCCATCTTTCATATTTTATTAATTCATCACCTTTTAAACTGTAAAAATGTCTAAAAAGTTTTGCTATGTCCTATAAAAGTACGTATGTTATTGCATTCTACTTGTACTAGTGATTTTTACATGACATTTAAAAATATTATCGAAAATTATCCGAACCGTACCGATACCGAAGAGAAATCGACATGATTGGGACGATTTCGAAAAGTCTAATTTTGGTTATACATAATAGAATAACTGAAAAATTGGTATGACACAAATTTTATAAAATAACCGGCGAACCAAACCATTGACACCCCCTCATATATTCCTTTCATCCATCCGTCCTAATAAAAAGAAGAATTTACCCCGAGCTCCAGGTGCTTCAACAACATAAAAGATATATTCTTAAACCATATGGGGTCAATCTAGAAATCTATTTTGCCTCATATTCAAAGCACAAGCCAGAGATTTTCCCTAAGAACTTTTATGATTTTTTGGTACTTATGTCACCAGCATTATATTTTCATAAAATTCAAGTGCAACGCACTCAAGGACTTTGACAACATTGAACATGCTCTTAAAATGTTTCTATTACGGTTCAAGCCCCACAGGTATTGGATAAAATATTTCAAAGATTCCTACAAAGCAAGGATATTCATAATCCATAGACCGTTAAAATTATTAATGGAAAGATCCATACAAATGCAGAAATATCATTATGATTGAAATTTTCCGTCTCCATTTTATCCATGGAAAAAGAATACAACAAATCACAAAGAATTATCCTCCAGCAAAATAATTGTATCTTATATGGCCAAAGGAGTGGGCTAGTTGAAGTTATACCACAACTCATCCCTATTAGGGAAAGATCCGAAAAGCAGCAAAGGAATATTAGACGCCTTATGAAGTCATCCGAAATAAAATCACTCATCATATTGCCATGTTGAGATGACATATTATATCTCATAGCTTCCCAAAAAGGAGAGGGAACACATCGAAACAGGACCGTCAAACACCAAACAATACTACACAATATCATTGAAAAAAAGTCTAGAAAACAAGGCCAAACACAGTGCTGAATCGACGCTAGGCACCATGAGGATTTGAATCTCAACCCATACTAATCTCACCTTAATCCCACATTACCTGTCAAAAAATCCTAGAAATTATCTATTAGTACCAAGATAAAATTTTCCATTTTCCATATTTTCTGGCCCCACTTTCACATGCTTCCACATGCTTTGCCATGTACACTACCCCTCTTTCACACGATTTCACAAGTTGTGTCATATATAATACTCCCTCCGTTTTAATTTATGTAAACCTATTTCTTTTTTAGTCCGTGCCAAAAAGAATGACCTCTTTCCCTATTTGGAAACAATTTACCTTTATGTAATGATTTATAGCCACACAAAATATATGTGCTTCATTTTACACCACAAGTTCAAAAGTCTTCTCTCTTTTCTTAAGCTCCGTACCCAATCAAATGGGTTCACATAAATTGAAACGGAGGGAGTAGTAATTTTACCTAAGGTCCTTCACATGTTTAAGATGACCCAATTGTAGATAAGTCTTCCATATAAAATATGCTTGTCTTGTGATAAGGTTTGTCTTGTAATAACCTCCTAGCCCATACATAAAGGAAAGTATGTAGTACTTGCAAGATCATCTACAACCATGACGTAAATATTTATAATATATTATATATCAATTCCTTCTAAATTTCTCTCTTATTCTTTCTTTCAAAATGGATGGGAAGATCGATCCTTAAATGAAAATAGAGTAGATATACTCTAAGAGAGTTAGCTTGTTATAGTACGAATATTTTCTGAATTATAACAACTAAAGTTGGTTGTAGTATAATGGTTTTCGAGTTGCATAGCTTGGCAAGCCATGCTATGGATGTTGAAGCTAGCTCATTGATAATGGTGGGAAAACTTTTGTGATAATAAGCAAATTTACTGTTTTGCGTAGTTTGGCAAGCCATCGTTTGGATATTGAAGCCAGCCCATTTGTAAAAAAACTTTTGTATCTATAACTAAGTTAACTTGCTTAACTGTCTCTTACTTTGTTACTATATAACAGCACAATAAAAGACAACTAAATAAGTTAACTTAATTATCACTAATAAAATAAACAATGAAAAAATTATGTAGTTAAATAGCAAAATTCGTCGCTAATCCTAATTAGAAACGGTGATAACTTATCAAAATATTCTGTTAGCTAAGAGCGATTTAACGACGAAATTCAGAGCTTACTTCCCAGCTTTCTTAGTAGTGTATAGACACTGAAAGTTTTCCTACAAATGAAGTGACTTCAACATTAAGAAGATGACACCTGTCTAAAAGGATTAAAAAGTTGCCAATTTGTGCACTCAATCGATTGTCGGTTTCTTTGTTTTTTCTGACTTCATCAGAAAAGTGTTGATGCCAGCATGGCACGAGGCTTAGCCGAAAATTTTACTGTGTCTCACACCACTGGGACAAGTTGTGCGAGGATTAGTCTTTGTTTGACAAAATTGAATTCATGGAATTCAACTTGTGTAACAAAGACAACTGCCTCACACGAAAAATTAGAACTTAATCAACATTTCACTATTCCTGTCAAGTATCTGGATTTAATTTACTTAGTTCAAGACTTCATTTCACCCATGAAGTGCTTGGTGCAACTTCATGGAGAATAGGCAGCAGTTACAACACCAAATTTTCCCTGTGAATTGGTTCTACCATTTCTTTCTGATTTAAAGTTCTTGCGCTGATTTACTTGTCGTACTTTGTATTATTGTCATTGTTGTTGTTGCACTTGTTATTATGATGCATGAGGTTTCTGCCGTGCGGTTGTGGTTATTGTGATGCACGAGGTTTCTGCCATGCGGTTGTTGTTATGGGGTTGCATGAGGTTTCTGCCGTGCTATTGTTACTATTGATATTTGGACATGCAGCGTGACAAAGCAGGATATATATA
>AWOL01S0025357.1:44624-70399 GCA_000715115.1 Nicotiana otophora
GAGGTTAGTCTTGACACTTACTGGGCACCGCTGTGGTGTGCTCATGTTACTCTTCTGTATATTTTTGTGTAGATCCAGGTACTTGTTCGTTAGCTAGCTGGGTGGACTGTTGCTGTGGAGACTCAAGGTAAACCTGCTGCTGCGTTCGCAGGCTTCGGAGTCACCTTCTAGTTTTCGTTTTGCACTGTTTATTCTTGTTTCTGGACAGTTGTATTTAGAAGTTTTCTAACAAACACTCTGTAGAGCTTATGACTTGTACTACCGGTTTTGGGAATTTTAAGAGATTTAAAAGTTCTTGAGTTGATTTACTTGTCGTACTTTGTATTATTGCCATTGTTGTTGTTGTATTTGTTGTGGTGATGCATGAAGTTTCTGCCGTGCAGTTGTTATTATTGTGATGCACGAGGTTTCTGTCGTGCGGTTGTTGTTATGGGGTTGCACAAGGATTTTGCCGTGCTATTGTTACTATTGATATTTGCACATGCGGATTGACAAGGTGGGATATATATATGTGTGGGTTGCGTATATGATAAGACAAGGTGAGAACATTATTATGCACGTGTGGCGAGACAAGGCGGGCATTTATGTTACTATTGCACACATGGCAAGACAAGGTGGGCTATGTCAGGGATTGATTTGTGATGATTAATGGCCTGGGGGTATTCTTGTTGTTGATATTTGTGTAGTGGTATACGTACCTGTGTGAGCTTTATCTTGTGAAAGCTGTGAGAAAATATTCTACGTGTTGTCCGTTCTTCTTCTTCCTTATGCTTATTTGCTGGTATGGACTATGTTAGGACACTCGCACAAGCATACACGTAGTTAAACACTCTTATAGGATAAGAGGTATTCTTGATATTGTTGAGCATAGATGCTTACCCTTGTTTACTTGCCTTCTATGTGAGAATGGCTCTATTGGCACGTGAGTCGTCAGTGCGGTTATGAAATATAATGAGGGCACAAGATGCCAAGTGTTATGGTTCAGGTATTGAGACCCGTCAGTGGTGATTTGTCCGAGGTTCGGTACCCCGTGGAGTTTGATGATTAAAACCCGATGTAAAAGCGGTTGTAGTTGTTGGGTTATTACTTGTCCTTGCTGTATTTGTGATTCCGGATTTAGGTTGTGTTCCATTCACCTTCCTGTGTCATTTTTATGGTATTCCCCTGATACTTGTTATTTCCTTTCTTATTGTCATTACTGTATTGTGAGCCATATTGCATAGTCTGTATGTAGATATCATATTTTTGTTGTTCATATACTTATACCTGCTCAGCTTATTGGACCAGTAGGTGTCTTGACTGTTCCTCATCACTACTCCACCGAGGTTAGTCTTGATACTTACTGGGCACCGCTATGGTATGCTCATTCTATACTTCTGCACATTTTTGTGCAGATCCAGGTATTTGTTCATTAGCTAGCTGTGTGGACTGTTGCTGCGGAGACTCAAGGTAAACCTGCCGTTGCGTTCACAGGCTTTGGAGTCACCTTCAAGTTTTCATTTTGCATTGTTTATTCTTATTTCTAGACAGTTGTATTTAGAAGTTTTCTAGCAAACACTCTGTAGAGCTTATGACTTGTACTACCGGTTTTGGGGATTGTAAGAGATTTCTATTTAACTTGTTAGATGTTATTTAAATAATGTTGTTTCAATTAATGTTAGGCTTACCTAGTCCCTAAGACTAGGTGCCATCACGATACGAAACAGAGGAAAAAATGAGTCGTGACAGATATAAAGCTAGGCTTATGGTAAGGGGTGATACACAAGTTGAAGGCATAGATTTCCATGAAACCTTCTCACCTGTATTTAAAATGTCTACTGTTAAAACTTTAATTTTTGTAGCTGTTAAAAGAAATTGGCCACTATTTCAACTAGATGTTAATAATACTTTCTTGCATGAGGACTTAGATGAAGAAGTTTTTATGAAACTTCTACCTGGTCTTTCAGTATCTACCGTATCTCCTGATTTTATTTCCACTCCTTTGGTCTGTAAACTGAAAAAAATCCTTGTATGGATTGAGACAAACTTCAAGGCAATGGTATGCCAAGTTGTCTCAATCTTTGTCCTCTAGAGGCTATGAGCACTCATTTAATGATTATTCACTTTTTACTAAGGATTCTGGTGATGCTTTGGTACTCTTAGTAGTATACGTTGATGATATCATCATCATTGGGACAAATATGTGTGAGATTGCTGCTGTGAATACCTTCTTCCATGATCAATTTAAAATTAAGGATTTAGGCCATCTTAACTATTTTCTGGGTATTGAAGTGTTGTATTCTGAGGGTGGAGTGTTGCTGCATCAGAAAAAGTTTATGCATGATCTCCTCAAAGAGTTCCACTCCTATGATTGTTCTTCAGTGATATCCCCCCGAAAATGCATGACAAGCTGCAGGCTGATCATGGTCTGGCCAATCCTAAGACTTATAGGTGCTTAATGGGTAAACTCAACTTCTTAACCCATACAAGACCTGACATTTGCTTTGCAGTGCAACATTTAAGTCAGTTTATGCAGAGGCCTTGTCTTCCTCACATGCAGGCTGCTTTGCGTTTGCTCAAGTATCTCAAGGGTACTCTTGATTTTGGGATCTTCTATAATAATTCTCCTAATCTTTCTCTCAGTGTATATTGTGATAGTGATTGGGGATCTTGCCCGGACAGTAGGAAGTCCATCAGCGGGTTTTGCGTTTTATTAGGGGATGTCTAGTCGACTGGAAGTCCAAGAAGCAATCTGTGATCTCCTTGTCTTCGGCAGAAGCTGAATACAGGTCTATGAGTAAGGCCACTGCTGAAATCACCTGGGTTTGCAGGCTTCTTTCTGATTTTGGTTTTGTTTTTTCTTCTCCTATTAGTTTGTTTTGTGATAACCAGGCAACCATCCACATTGCTAAGAATCCTCTCTTCCATGAGCGCACCAAGCACATTGAATTGGATTGCCATTTTGTTCGCACCAAGTTGAATAAAGGTCTGCTTCAGCTACTTCACACTTCCAGTGCCAATCAGCTTGCTGATATGTTCACTAAACCTTTGGGGGGAGTTGTTCATCATCTGCATCTTCGCAAGTTGGGGGTTATCTCACCCTCCAACTTGCTGGGGTTTGTTGAGATACAAGAAAATGATAAAAATGATACTACTTAGCCACTTGGGCTATTTTCTTTTCTTTACAATTGGGCCCAGAAGCCCACAGTGTATTTATTTTAGTTTATGGTGTAATTAGTGGGTCGACCCAATTTTTCTTATACATAGAGAACAATACATTTTTAAAGACATATAGTTTGGATTCTGAGTAACATAGCAAAATAGAAAACCTAGAAACTTCCGTCTCTCTAACTTCACTATGAACTCAGATGAAACTTCTACTATTTGCGCGTCAATCAAAGTTTAACATATAACTATGTTTTACAAGATCATTGTAATTAACCAGCTATAACAAGTTGCAATTAAAAATTGTGCACAAAATTTACCTTTTAGAGACATAATATAAGTCGTATAGATAAGTTGACCTGGGTTTTCTTCTCAATGTACTTTCGAACTTTTTCAGTTTGTCCCTGGAGAATTTCTTCAAACTAGCATTTTATGATAAAATTGCAATTCAACCCCTTATTCTTAACTATGCAGTTCCAACATGTCATATATCAGTCAATTTCCCTAAGTTTTCTCTTTTCATTTTCACCCTTCAATTAGAGTAAAAATTGTATTTTCATTCTGTACCATCCTTAGTGAAACTTAGCAATTTCTGCTTGCATTGGAATGGATTCTATAACATGACCAGGAAAACATTTAACAAAGTAAGGAAGAAGAATAAAAGAATGCTCCAACTCAAAGGCACATATTAATATTAGACGAAATAGGAGGATTTGTACATTCTTCAGCTGGAATTCAATGGTCTATAATTCACTAATCCATATAATTAGACAACATATAAAAAGATCAACATTCTTTGTTTTTGTTTATTTTAAACAAATGCAAATTTGTCAGAAAAATAGGAAAAGGGAAAAAAGAGGGAGGGGGAGTAAGTATATAGCAGAATGGTTTTATTTGAAAGCATCTGAAACTGAGTAAATGAAATCCAAGAACCCTGTTCCTTTGAGAAGACCTTTACCGGTCAAGAGTTCAAAATCCAACAGCAATAGGAAACCAATTACTGCTGCTTTTCCATTTATCAGCTCATTCCTTCCAGTGAATCCAAAGGCTTCTTGACCCTCGTCGATAACCATTCTTACCTAAATCCAATAAGAAGAATCAGATCGGAATCGCAGTTACTCAGTAGGACGAGTTTGTAACTAAGCAAGATAAGGTTGGTTGCATTACCTCGTCTACATTGACGTCAGATGCTGTGACACCAGGTTGAGCCTTTCCGCTGAAAACAATCTCTGCAGATGCGTCAACTTTTCCGCCTCCTCTCATGCTAATATAGATATTCTCATCGTCTGTTTTAACAGGATAAACAAACAAATTTCTCAAGGCAGGAGTAAGGACTCTCAACACAGGATTATTGGGGTACCATTCTTTGATGGCTCCATTTTGCAGATAAAATGTGCTATCTGTTGTTGGACACACGATACATCCATCCTGCAGGATTTGAGATTTTATGCGCTTTTACATTATCAAATTCAGAAAGAATACGCATATTGTCAACATGGAGAAATGCACCATTTATGTGAAGATGAAACATCATTATTGTAGTAACAGCTAGCACTCAGTAATAAACACATCTAGAATAACATCAAATAATTGAATAACAAGAATTCCAACATAACATGAAAAGGAGGTTTCATGCAGCAGCAGTGAATTCGAATAAGCAAACATTTTTGTGTTTTCTAGTAGTACCTTAATTTAGTAACATATGTTAAAGTAGAACCACAAAAATTGGTAAGGGTGACATCCTGGCTACTGGCTAGTTGTATAATCTTGCAAAAATATAGCATTTCAGTGTTCAAGTAGAAGCTAGCTCTACGTAAATGAAATGAATTAATGGTTTGTCATCTTTTCACAATATCTAATTTCATCTGTTGTCTAATCAATTTGTACTTGTAAGTTTCGGCGACACATAAATTGCCATAAATTTGTAAACTCTACTAGAATTCATAAGATTTTATATTTTTATGCTGAAAAGTTCTATCAGAACAGAATCCTAGTCATATCATGACATTTACACAGTCACTTCCTTTACCAGCAGACCTTAAGAGTTTAACTTCTTTTTTTATAACCGTTCCGGCTAGCTCTCGCACACCTTACTAATTCCATGGGGTACCTGCAACCTCCCACTAATACAAGTAACGGGTAACTCTGTCCACCAAGGTTTGGACAAATGGGAAGAAACTACCTAGTGTTTTTGCCTCGACAGGGATTTGAACCTGAGCTCATGGTTCTCCACCCACTTTATTGACCATTAGGCTACACCCTTGAGTATTTTAGAGTTTTAACTTTTTTTCACAATGTAATATGTCAAAAATTGTGAGTATTAGGCTAAACTTTTTGACAAGAGTGGGTTGCTCTAGTGGTAAGCACCCTCCACTTCCAACCAAGAGGTTGTGAGTTCGAGTCACACCAAGAGCAAGGTGGGGAGTTCTTGGAGGGAGGGAGCCGAGGGTCTATCGGAAAAAGCCTCTCTCTATCCCAGGGTAAGGGTAAGGGTAAGGTCTGCGTACACACTACCCTCCCCAGACCCCACTAGTGGGATTATACTGGGTTGTTGTTGTTGTTGTTGTAATATGTCAAAATTATCCCCTCATGCATCAATTGTATGTTTAAAGTCCTAAGGAGCAATACAAGCTCAAACAAAAGTTTTACGGATATGGTGCTCCTAAGGAACAGGGAACTGAATTGTCACTGCACAGAGAATGTAATCGAATTGACAGCGTAAGAAAGAGAGAGAATAGCATTGAGGGAGAAGAGGGAAATAACATTCTACTTCCTAAATCCAATGAAAGCTCTATAGAAGTTTCCACCCCTTCAAATTTGCTCAGAAGGCAGTTAAAACAACCATTCTAGCAACCTAACAAACTAGCCATGTGATTATTTACATAGTATCAATTAACAGATTCCAATGTACCCCCTCAAAGGCATTATTTACAAATAAATCAACAGGCTCCTATGTGCCCCTTACGTGCATTATCTACATATCAGTTAACATATTCCCATGGGCTGCTCACGTGCTTAATAACAATATGAAATCATTTCCTAGCTTCTTCTGCAGTTTACATTAGGCAGATAGAAAGGAAAGGAGATGTTCAAAGGTACTCCAATACAGCTTGCCTTGCAGACACGCCTATGCACATGTAATGCACAAACCGATTGCTGTGCAAAATTTTGATTTACTGACTGAAAGTTGTTGGAAGAGGGCTCTATGATGAACGAAAACAATTCCTAAAAAGTAAACAAGATTTCCAGTTGCTCGTGCTTGGCCCCTCAATCCAACCTTGTGAAGAGAAGATCCATAACTTCCATGACAAATATATCAGCCCTGGCAACTAGCATTCTCTTAGAGTCCAACATTGGTTGAAGGTATGGGGTTGTAGTCTGTTTATATGGTTTTGGAACATCTTCACCGGTAAGCCTGGTTTTTGAGGTTGAAATAGTGTTCAAGGTCAATTTTTGTTAACATGATATTTGAGCTAGACCATTCCTGATGTTAGTTCCCATATTATACTATTCATGCACCAGGGTCCATCCTAGGATGCATAGAGTGTTAGAGGCTCATAATGGTTAAAGGTATGGCTTTAGTCTGGTCTAGGACAAATCTTACCTTATGAGCTGTCTTTTGAGGTTGAGCTAGGCACAGCGTACATGTTTTCTTAACACATTGGATAAAGTTTTTTACTTTTTTCAGTCACTAATGAACTACTACATTGGGATAGTAGCAAGGGTAAGAAGAATATGGATACTAGACGCTTAAAAATCGTCAAATAAGACCACACTAAAAGTTTCCACAGAGTATTCCCTGCATAATTGTTCAAATGAGCCTAAATTTGGTGTTTTCTACACTTTGTTTTGCAATAGTTATTTTCCTAAGACAAAAGCTACCCCCATTGGCATCTAGGAAATTGTCATTTTCCCTGTAGCATTCACATAGAGAAAGCAACACCAACCAGCTCAATCAATCTAAATGACAAGGGCCATCGGCTAGTCTTGGTCAAGCTCACTAACTTGAGTTCCCGAATACAGACTCAACTGATTTTGCACCCGTACACCAATCATCACACAGACTGTAGCACAAACGGAACCTCCTAAACCTAAATGGCTAAACTATCCCCAAAGTTGTGTTTGAATTGGCCATAATCACAAGATAAGGCAGAGGAAGAAACTTACACAAGAAAACTTTAGTAGCTTAAGAATTTCACGAACGAAGCATTAAAAGAGGAGCATTTAGGAAATGGTGTTTGTTTAATCACAATGTTTCTTTGACTAGACTGAAAGTGAGCAACCAAATGTGATCAATCCAAATAGAAACTATAATCGAAATCAACTACTCCTTCCAACCCATAATTCTTGTCTCCTTTGGCTTCCAGGAATAGATCTTTAAACAAGATTATTAAATGTGTTATGTAGTTAACCTTAATTTATGCAGTTAGCTTTTAGTCTCATTTTTAAATGTCCAGATCTTATTTTCAAAAAAGTGAATTAAGCAAACAAAGAGATTAATTATGGCACTGAGAGAGTATGAGCAAGGAAACATATATTAATACAATTAAGAGTTAGAAATAAACAAAGTAAAATTAATAAAAGGAAAAAAGGGAAGAAAAAGGGAAGGGGACCTGTGTTAGCTTGGCATTAAGGAGGCCTTCACTATAAGCACCTTCAGCAGGGGAACGATTCTCAATAGCAAAAACATCATCTTTATACCAAAGCAACAGTATAGTTTCACCATCTTGTATAATTACACGTCTCTCTCCTTTTGGCAGTGCTGACAGCGGAACCACTGGCACCCAATTGAATTTCCCATTATCCCCTCCGCCCGACGCCGATGACCCCTCCGCCACTGAAACCTCTGTAGCCTTGCATGTTAGCCTGTTCACCTTAGCATTGCTACAACTACTACTACTACTACTACTGTTGGCTGTGAGTGAACTGAAGTTAATGGTGGCTGTAGGGAGGAGAGAAGGTGGTTTGCGGTGGTGGGGGTGGGGGTGAGATGGGATGTGGAGAACGCCGGTGGCTAACTTGGTGGATATGGTGGCCATTGGACCTATGGCTTATGGTGGGAATAGTCAATAGAGAAATGAACAAATGGGAGTAGTGTGTGTCTGTGTGTGGGGTATGTCTGAGAATTCTTCTGTGGCCACAAAAAACATTTCATGGATAATAATGGATTTAATGACAAATACAAAGAAACTATGGTTCCTAAAGAAACACGGCTCTTGACTTTTTTCTATTTTCTCTTAGCAAAAAAGAAAGTCAGAAATCTAAAGAAGGAAATATAAGATTACTGTATTCTCTAATTTGAGAATTGCAACACTGGTGCACTAATATAAGATTACTGTATTCTGTCTTCTTCATATGTGCGGTAAAAAGCTGAAGACCCATTGTTTTTTTGTGATCTGTCATGAATTTTGGCAAGGCAACTTTTCTGGCGATCCGCCAAGGATGATATTTTTGTACAATTAGTTTAACGAGGTCAAAAGTTAATTGGCAGATCCTATTTTGTGTGAATCACCCTCCAAAATTTCACTTTAAACGCCTTATAAAAAGAAGAAAGAGGCTTAAGTAATCGCTTTGGTAGCAAAGACAAATCTCAAATTTTAAGTCATGATCTAATTATATAGCAGAGTTGGTTTCAAGATCTTGCGCTAGTGAGGTCAGTTACAAACTTACAATAGAGGTGAATCCGAAAATTTAAGTCGATGAGAAAATGACAACAAATATGAATCAAAATTCTAATCTGAGTATAATAGTTGTAGAAGCAGAGTGATACAAAAGGCATTTTAGAGACGGATAAAAAATTTAAAATGGAGTACTTTTTTTACGATAATAATTCTAAAATTAGTATAAAATATTATGTTTGTAAATTGTGTTCAACAAAAAACAGAAAACATAAGTCGTTAGTTTAATAAACCAGAAACAGAAAAAATTTCGAGCACACAAGTTTCTCGCGTGTTATTAAGAAATTTAATCCCCTCATAGTTGCCTAAGGTTTCAGATTAATTCCTCCCAGGATTGAACATAATAACTATTATATGATTGCGGCACTACAAATCATAGAATTTTGGCGAACTCAAATGGCGAAACAAATCATACTTGATGTTTACTTTTTTGCTTTAAAAATCAATGCAGAAATACATAAGAGAGAGGGGAGAGTTTTTCGGATTTTCGATAGTGAAAAAATGAGGCAAAGCCTCTGAATTTATAGTCAAACAGTTTGGGTTGAATATGTGCGAAGGTACTTGTTCATATAAGGTATCAATGCGGCAGAAATTTTTGTATTTCTGTTTGTTCGCGAATTTTAAATTCGCAAATGACTGTTAAAAAATTAACTGCTATCAATTGACTAAAGCCGAATCAGAGCGACGACGATGCCGCAAGTGCTTCTATATATAAGTATAAGAATTTTCCTCTTCCTATCCAACGAGGGACAAAGTTCCTTTGTAAAAGGAACCAATTCAAAATTTCATCTCCCTCCATTTCTTTTCTCACCATTTTTTATTCACGTCTTTTTTATTTAATAAATAAAACCTAACAAATTAGTGAGTGCAGTAAAGAGAAGGAAAAAAGAAAGGTTGGAGACTTGCCATTAGGGTTGTTCAAAATCGAACCGCAAAAATAGCTTATTGGTATTGGGTTATTTGGGTAATGGCTGGTAAACGAATTGAAATTTTATAATTAACAGCTTAACGATTTGGGGGCAGATTACTAAACTTCCTTATTGGATAAATTGTTAACCCGTTAAAAATTTTTATATTTATACTTTTACCCTTATGTATATAAAGTAATATTTATTGGTCGGTCCAAGGTATATGAAAGCCGTCATGATCTGGTAACAGATGTAGACCTTGATGTAAGATTTGATTTAAGTTAGTTGGGCAGAGTAGTATTGCTAGTCTGCTACTTCCATATATACGAGTATATGATTTAAGTTAAAGGTGGTTGATAATCTCGTTTCCCAAATACTACACCCACTCCAGCTTTGAATAAATTCGATTTGCAAAGACAAGGCAAAGTCAAGAAACTTTAGCCTTAGTTAGTTCAGCTTTGAAGAGCGCCTTTATTGAGTTCAATTTCTATTTTCTAGTGTTACTCAGTTAGTTCAGTTTTCAATACAAAGGGTTTAATTTACTTCATCCAGAATCATTGCAAAGACAAAGTAGATGTGATGCTTTACTCCAAATTTTTGCTTAATCGCAAATCCGATAAACCTTCCGATAATCGCTAATCCGATACCAATTCACCTGTTGTCTTATTGGTTAGCTAGCAGATTACTATATTTATAAACCGATAAGCCAAACTGTTAGCATAAATATCTTCCCGATAAGCACCCCTACTTGCCATAATACTCATTCCTTGTTGCATAGGGTTCTCAAATACTCAATTCTTTGTTAAATAAGGGTTCTCAAGCAAAACTATTTTGTACAGCGTTTGCCTCTTTGATTCAAGCTTGGGTCAAGACCTGACTTCATATGAAATTCACAAGTTACTCAATGAACTGTTTGTTACTTATATAGTTTATAATATTGGAGTGAGATTGTTTACCCTAAAAAATGGATAACAATTAAATTTGTATGTGGTTTTAAGGATTCATGGATTAATTTAATACAAACAATAAATTGCGTTTGATTAAACAGATAAAAGACGTGATAAATTGTCAAACCAATCAAGATGAGTGATCTCGAACTTAGTAATAGCTTAATGAAATGCATGCCTTCGATCCCGGACTCACGTTACTGATGATTCAATGAACAAAAATAAGAGCTTTGAATAACAGAAAAAATAAGAGTATATTGCCTTGATGTGTGTGTTACAATGTGGTTAATGAATAATCAGACCCCCCTTTATATAGTAGGGGAGTTTTACCCTAAGTACAATTCCATAAAAAGGTAAAAATCTTCTGTTTAACTAATCACCGGTTCTCTACCGATACGTGCCGAGATCCACGTCGTGATATCCGGCTGGTCACGGATATCACAGCCTTTTGTTGGTCATTCTCGATTACCTGGTAGTGCTCTCCGAGGCCTTTGGTATTCGAACCGAACTCGGGGTCATGGCCCCGATACTCCCGAGGCCGGGCGTTTTGCCTGGACCCCAGATCGAGGGGCTCTTTGTCTCGATTCTGGTTCCTCGCTGTTACGTCTCTTGCTCCGTTTGCTTCATCGAAAGACGAGGCTTCTCATGGGCTCGATTTCACCCATATACATATAGTCCCCTCGTTTCTCGGAGAGTAAGTTTACAGAAATGACGAGAAACGATATGAGCACCTCGATTCCTTCTTTAATACGCCGTGACAAAAACGACAAAGAATCCAAAATGTCCCGTCAGTCGCGTCATAATGACTTCAAATGCATGTCGGCCATCGGCAGACCGTCTCTGGACATGAAACGATGCAAAGCCTCTATAAATACTCCCCTCATTCGTTCATTTGTTACTTTTTGACCAAGCTTCTACCTTCGTACCTTCAGGATATCACTACCTCTCTTTATACCCCAACATTTTAACCTTCGTTCTTAAAGATTTTTCAGAAAATTTCAAGTTTTCATTTATCCTTTACCCAAACCAGCGCGCTTGATTTTCTCAGCAAGCTTTTACCCTTCATCTCCCAATCTTCCTTCTCACTTCTTCAAACTTTTTTCCAGATAACAATGGCGAAGACTTCCAAGACTGTTCCCCCAAAAGTTGCTTCTTCTTCTTCTTCACGGCCGACCACCGAAGTTGAGGAGACCGCTCCCGATGTGGTTGACCTCGAGAGGTCCGCTCTAGGTGTGGCTATCAATGAACCAGCAGCCGAGCCTCCCTTGAAAATGTTCGTCCCCGGGGGGTGTTCGGTCGCGGATGAATTTAAGGTCGAAAAGCCCTCATCGGTACAAGGCCGATAAGAAGCGGTGTGTAGGTACATTTACTCCATTACCGAGGTCGTCCTTCATGCGGTTCGTAAGGACTGCGGCTGGGCAGATAAGGACATAGTAATCTCCAGGCTCGATGACGACATTACTACTCATGTGGAGGGGTATCTGATTGTTTACACTTACCCCTTCACATTGGGCCTGGTGGACCCGATTATTCTGGACTTTTGTAGGAGGTATGAAGTGTGCCTCGGTCAGATCCACCATCGTTGTGGAGGATTATAATCCTCCTCTGATTCTTTGTGAACAAAATCGACTCCTGCTTGTTCACCATTGATCATCTACTCTGCTTGTACAGTCCCCGAATCTTCCGGGGGGACTGATAAAGCTCGTACGCCAGACTAGCAAAGCCTCATTTTCAAGCATCGACGAGGACTAGTATCGAGGCTTGTAGTGACGTTTTGTCCGGGTGAGGACCACAGACTTGATTCCTGTCGAGTTCAATCCATTCCCCGAGAAGTGGAATGTATCACGTGAGCATCACTTTCTTTTAAATGTCGATTTTATGTTTTATCTCCCTTTTTTTTCATCGGTATTTGCTGTGGTGCATCCCTTGCTCGAGTCCCAAACGCCATTCCTCGGCTTAAGGAGTGGATCAAGGGCATCGCAGATGTCTTATTCTGAGCACTCATGGCGTGAACTCTCGAAGGGCCGCTGGGAGGCCCGTTCCCACGGTATGATTTCTTTCCCGAATAAGTGACACTAGGCCCCCTTTTTAGCACCGTGTTCTCATTCCCTCTCTTTTCTTTTTGCAGGATTGCCTAAGATCATTGAGCTTAGGCCTTTAGTAGGGGCGAAGACCTGTCCGTCGATCCTTCCGCTTCGGGGCACTCGGGGCCACAGAAAGAGAGAATAAGAGAAAGAGGGATCCGAGTCCCCCGAGTTCAGAGAAGAAAAGGCCAAGGAGAAGGTTAGCCTGTAAGCCAAAGGAGAATTCTAGCTCCCGAGCCCTGACTCGGACTCACTTTTTCGGATCAGGGACGAGCCCGAGGAAGGTGATGTTTTTGTGGCCTATGAGTCGTCCTTCCCCGAAGAGCAGGTGGCACCCGAGGGGGAACAATGGAGGCTGATCCTTCTCAGGTTCAGGAGGACGATGTAGATGTGAGGGTCGAGACCTCTCGAGGCGCCGGCTTCTCTTCGCCCAGTGTCATAGAAATTTCAGGGTTGCCTTCGTTCACCGAGTCTAAGTTCGACAAAGCCCGAGCGGCGAAGGCGCGATCCAATGAAGGTGACCATGGTGCGAACGATCCCCTCCATTCCTTTTTTGAAGGTGTGGACTCAACCGCCCTGGAAGACTTCTCCGGGTTGGGTGATTTGGAGGTGCCGAGGAAAGATCTATCTTTGGAGGTTGGCGGGCTAAACTCTAGCCCAAAATTAGTCAACCGGCTCCCCGCCCCGAGCATGGATCCCGGCCGAAAGCGATCAATATCCATCACCGTCCCGAAAGATGCCCGATTTCTTTCTGTCCCCATTAGAGTAGCTAGCTACCTCCAGTGCCGGTAATCGAAGAAGTCCAGGCGAAAATGAACGAGGTGGATACGCGGTGCTTGTTCAACAAAGCACAACATGCGCTGAACCGGGTAAGACATCATTGCACTCTTTTATCTTCGGTTTTAGTTTTTGATATCTCTCATGCCTTTTCTATTTTTATATTTTTGTAGGCCTCGGTACTTCATCATGAAAGTTTTCTCCGATACCGGGCTGAGGTTAACCAGCTCGAGGCTGAGGTCAAGGAGCTTGCTGATAAGAGGGACATGTATAAGCTTCTTAGCGAGCAACGTGAAGAAGAAGTCAAGAATCTCCGGGCTGAGTTGGATGAGGATCAGAAGGAGCATGCCGACCTGGTGGAACAGGTAAAGATTTTTGAAGTTAGTGATGACGAGTTAGACATGGTGACTAACGGCCAAACCTCGCAGGTCCAGCTGAAGGTTGATAGGATCGACCAACTCCGAGCCGAGATGGACGAGGTCAAGGCTATGGCCGAAGAGTGGCAAGGAAAAATGGACCGATTGGCTTCGGAAAAGGATACTTCCAAAGAGCAGCTGGCATCGGTGGAGGCCCAACTCTGAGTGGCGAGAGAGAATACCGAAGCACGGGCTCAACGAATTGAAGGCCTCCAGTCTCAACTAGGCTCGGCCATTGCTGAATGGGATGCCCTTGGCAAGGATCTCAAAACAACAAGGTCTGTGTCGGAAATAACCAGGGCTGATGCTGAAGAAATGGTGGCCTGGTACAGGGCTGACGCCGAGGTAGCCCAGAACCGCCTGAAAGTTACTGTTGAGAACGTGAAGTGGCTCTCTAGAAGGGAGGCTCTCGAGGAGGTCCATGCCCGGGGTTTCGACCTGTTGGCCGAGATCGAAGATGTGAAAAGGCTAGAGCCTGAGGCCAAGAAGATGGCTAACCCCGAGGGTGAGGAAGGCTCTGAGGGCTCCGGCGATCCTGAGGATGGAGAAGACCCCGACGGCTCCGGTGATGAGGCGGGTTCTGGTGAAGATCAGACTTAGGTGCCTTAGGAATTTTTCTTTGTTTTTGCATTTTGTTCATTTTGTTGAGGCCGTTATTGTTGGCCTTTGTAAAAGACTTTTATTGGAATGTATATAAGGCTTTTTTTCCCTTTGGCAATTTTTGAGTTCGTTTCTTTTGGCTTCCCCTTTATGATTGCAAAGGTTTCAAATAAAACGTAGTAATAAGGTCCTTTTTGGAGGTTTGAAACTTGTGGGGGGCCCGATATGACTAGAAGCTTTCCCCGAAGTGCTTGTTTAGATTTTTTAGATTATAGTTTTGCTGAGGGTAGCCTTTGAGCCGGTTTGGAAACTTTGAAGGCCTTATGTTTTGATTACGGGCTTCGGACGTCTCCGAGCCATTTCTAGGGTGGTCGTAGCCTTTTAAGTTCAGGTATTGCCTAATAAGATTTGTACCCCCGGGCATTGATACCCGAGCCATCCGAACTTGCCTTAGATGATAGTCCCCGAGTGGGGTAGCCGTAGCCTTTTAAGTTTAAGCACCACCTAATAGGCTTCTGTGCCTCCGGGCTTCGATAACCCAAACCGTCCGAGTTTTCCTTAGACGACAGTACCCGAGTGGGGGTGATCTCTTGGATCCGGATAGAGGCGGCCCTTGGGCTCGATATCCTTAAGGAACAAAATGTAATAGTCTTAAGGGGCAAAATATGTATCTACAAGGTAGAAACTTTCTTTTATTTCTGTGTGCAATATACAAGATTGTAAGTATGTGCAAGCTTCGTGTTATGGTTTAGGTGGTCTACGTGGGCACGGTTCACTTGACCGTTTGGCTCTTTTACAATAAATCCTATCCACCGAGCCCAGACTGTTCAAGCACAAAGTTTCCTTCCTTACTAAAATTATTACTCGAGAGTGATGGCCCCTAGTATTCGAGGTCGATCGTCGAGAGGGCTCGGATATTATTGATGCGACCATCGATTCCGATTCATAATCGGTCTTTGATTCTAAGTTAGCACGTTCCACTGTTGCCTCATTAAAAACCTTGCCGGAAAACCCATGTGGGACAAAACCAGTTCAAGAGAAAAAGAGTGCAACACGTGTTTTCAGGCCTAACAACTGCACCATTCTTTGGTTTTTGCCTGCAAATGTTAGTCCAATTCGGAATATATGTAAAGAAAAGAAAGAATGGGGTCGTACCTTAGTAGTAGTATCGTTTTAAGTTGGTCACGTTCCAGGTTTTTTGGAAGTTGCTCACTGTTCCCTGCTTCGAGTTTGTATGAACCTTTACCTGTAATCTCGATAATTCGATATGGACCTTCCCAGTTCGGTCCCAGCTTCCCTTCATTCGGGTTTTAGGTGTTTAGTGTCACCTTTCTTAACACTAAATCCCTGATATTGAAGTGTCGGAGATTGGCTCTCCGGTTGTAATACCTTTCGATCTGTTGTTTTTGGGTGGCCAACCGGACGAGGGCGGCCTTACGCCTCACATCCAATAGTTCCAGGCTCGTTCTCATGGCCTCACAGTTTGATTCTTCAGTCGTATATCGGAACATGAAACTTGGTTATCCTACCTCAACCGGTATTAGCGCTTTGGCACCGTAGACCAACGAGAGTGGGATGGCCTCGGTACTAGATTTTGAGGTCGTACGGTATGCCCACAGTACTTCAGGCAAAATTTCCTTCCATTTTCCTTTGGTGTCGGTCAGTCTCTTCTTAAGGTTTTGGAGTATGGTTTTGTTTGTAGACTTTGCCTGCCCGTTTCCACTAGGGTTATAGGGTGTTGATAGGATCCTTTTGATCTTATGGTCTTCAAAATATTTGATCACTTTACTGCCTATGAACTGCTTCCCGTACGATCTCGGCCAGCATTCCGAACCGACATATTATGTTTGTCCCAAATAAAACCAATAACTTCTTTCTCCCTGACTTTCTCAAATTCCTGAGCTTCAACCCATTTAAAAAATAGTCAGTCATAAATAATATAAATTGAGCCTTACCGGGTGCCCATGACAGAGGACCGACGATGTCCATTCCCCATTTCATGAATGGCCAAGGTGACAAGACCGAATGCAGCAGCTTCCCGGGCTGGTGGATCATCGGAGCATGCCTCTAATAGCTGTCGCATCTCCGTACAAACTCCTTAGCATCTTCCTCCATATCGATCCAGTAATAGCCAGTTCTAATTATTTTACGAACCAATGATTCGGCCCTTAAGTGGTTTTCGCAGGTGCCTTCGTGAACTTCCCTCAAAATGTATTCGGTGTCTCCCGGCCCCAGACATACGGCGAGTAGGCCATCGAATGTTCTCCTGAATAGGGTGTTATCTTCGGACAGGCTGAACCTGGCCGCCTTCGTGCGTAGAGCTCTTGATTCTTTAAGATGTGAGGGTAGCTTCCGGTCTTCAAGTAATCTATATACTTGTTTCTCTAGTCCCAGGTTAATCTTGTCGAGTTTATCTCGATGTGGCCTTCTTCTACTACCGATTTCATAAGTTGTACGACCGTTCCCGAGTTGAACTCATCGTCATCAATGGACGACCCCAAGTTATCTAGAGCATCGGCTTCGCTGTTTTGATCCCAGGGTACATGTTGTAGGGTCCACTCCTTGAATCGATGTAGTGTTACCTGTAGTTTATCCAGGTATCTTCGCATTCGTTCCTCTTTCATTTCAAACGTCCCATTGACTTGATTCACCACAAGGAGGGAATCACATTTAGCTTCGATCACTTGGGCCCCCAAGATTTTAGCTAATTCAATACCTGCAATCATGGCCTCATACTCGGCCTCATTGTTAGTCAATTTCATAATTCTAATATATTGTCTAACTACATTACCCGTGGGTGGTTTTAACACGATGCCAAGCTAGGACCCTTTTGCATGTGAGGCACTGTCCGTAAAGAGGGTCTAGATCCCCGAGGAAGTCCCTGAGTTCAATAACAATTCCCTTTCGACTTCGGGTATTAGGGCCGGCGTGAAGTCGGCCACGAAGTCTGCCAAAATTTGAGATTTGACGGCAGTTCGGGGTCGATATTCGATATCATACCCGCTAATTTTCACGGCCCATTTGGCCAATAGTCCCGAGAGCTCGAGTTAATGCATTATGTTTCTTAACGGGTAAGTAGTTACTACGACACATGTGGGATGGCATTGAAAATATGGATTTAACTTCCGGGAGGCGCTTAGCAAAGTGAGCACCAATCTTTCTAGGTGAGGATACCTAGTTTCGACCTCGCCTAGAGTCCTGCTAACATAATAGATAGAAAATTACTTACCTCCCTCTTCCCGGACTAGGAATCCACTTATCGCTATCTAGAATACCGCTAAGTACAGGTACAACTGCTCGTCTGCCTTCGGAGTATAAAGCAAAGGTGGGCTCGAAAGGTACCACTTGAGTTCTTCCAAAGCTTGTTGGCACTTCGGGGTCCACGAGAAGTTATTCTTCTTCTTTAATAACGAGAAGAACCGATGTCTCTTATTGCAGGACCTTGAAATGAACCGGTCCAAGGCGGCTATGCGCCCAGTTAGCCTTTGAACGACCTTGACATTGTCCACGACGGTGATGTCTTCTATGACCTTGATCTTGTCGGGATTGATCTCGATTCCTCGGTTGGATACCATAAATTCGAGGAACTTTCCGGATCCGACCCCGAATGCACATTTCTCCGGGTTCAGCTTCATATTATATTTCTTTAATATGTTGAAGTATTCCTGCAAATGTTCCAAATGGTCCTCTGCTCGTAGAGACTTTACTAATATGTCTTCAATGTAAACCTTTATCGATTTTTCTATTTGTTCTTCGAACATCCGATTTACTAGGCATTGGTATGTGGCACAGGCGTTCTTTAATCCGAACGGCATTACATTATAACAATAAGTGATGTATTTAGTGATGAATGAAGTTTTTTCCTCATCGCCCGGGTCCATCCAGATTTGGTTTTACCCAGAATAGGCATCAAACAAGCTGAGGATCTCGTGGTCGGCCATCACATCGATCATGCGATCGATGTTGGGCAGAGGAAAAGAGTCCTTGGGGCATGGCTTGTTCAGGTCTTTGTAGTCTACACACATTCTTAATTTATTTCCCTTTTAGGGACTACTACTACGTTTTCTAACCAATCTGGGTACTTAACTTCCCGAATAGAGCCTATTTTAAGGAGTTTAGATACCTCGTCTTTGATGAATGCATGCTTGATTTCGGACGGAGGCATCCTTTTCTGCTTAACCGGGTGAAACTTTGGATCCAAGCTCAGCTTGTGAGTAGTTATTTCTAGCAGGATCCCTGTCATGTCAAGATGGGACCAAGAGAAACAATCTATATTAGCTATAAGGAATTCAATGAGTTTTTTCCTGAGCTCGGGACTTAACCCTATGCCCAGGTATACCTTCTGATCGGGCAGGTGCTCAATCAATATAACTTGCTCCAGCTCCTCGACCGTTGACTTGGTGGCATCAGAATCGTCAGGGTCTATGAAAGACCTGGGAACTCCGTAGTCGTCATCCTTTCCCGTCCCCTTCTTTTCTTGTTCGGTCGGGGCCAGTGTCGATGATTGCTATTTGGATTTTCCTTGGTGACCGAACTCGGGTTCTTTGATGTCGAGAGTGCGGATATCGGGATCACCTCATCGATCGCGACATTTCTTTTGCGGCTGGTTGCTCTTCGTAAACTGTTTTAATTCCACATGGTGTGGGGATTTTCAACGCCTGGTGTAATATCAAGGGTACTGCCCTCATATTGTAAATCCATGGCCTCCTGAACAGAGCATTGTATCTCATATCTCCTTCGATCACGTAGAACTTTGTTTCCTGAATGGTTCCAGTGGTGTTTACCGGCAGGGTTATCTCCCATTTAGTGGTATCATATGCCATGTTTAAGCCATTTAAAACTCGTACTGCAGGCATAATTTGGTATTGTATACCTAGCTGTTCTATGACCCTCAATCTGATGATATTGGCCAAGCTACCTGGATCAATTAGCACACGCTTAACTCGAGATTTGTTTATGAGTACAGATATTACCAGCGCATCATTCTGTGGTTGCACGATGCCTTCAGCATCCTCATTGTTGAAAGATACGGTTCCCTCTGGTACGTAATCTCGAGTCCATTTTTCTCTTATAATGGACACTTAGTGCGCTTTAACATCGGCCCCCGGGTGACATCAACCCCACCAATGATCATGTTAATGACTTGCTGAGGTTCCTCTTGCTCGATCTGCTTGTTGGAGTCTCTATTCCTACAGTAATTTTTGGCTCGATCACTTAGAAACTTTCAGAGGTATCCGTTGTTCAATAACCGGACTACTTTCTCTCTCAGTTGTTGGTAGTCTTCGATTCTGTGACCGTGAGTTCCATGATATTTACACATTAGGCTGGGGTCCCTTTGGGCAGGATCAGATTACAATGGCGAAGCCACTTAGTATCTTTGATGCGTTCGATAGCTGATACGATGGCGGCAGCGTCGATGTTGAAGTTGTACTCCGATATCCTTGGAGCTTCTTTAGACCCGATGGGTCTGTCAAAACCGCTTTTGCTCATGAGTCCCCGGTTATTCTGACCTCGGTTGCTCATTCTTTCGCTTCTTACAGTGTTGCGTCCGGACCCATTACCTCTTCGATATCCATTGTATGGTTGATACCGGTCTCTATTAGATCTTGGTTCATGATCAATGTCTCTCTTGGATCTGCTACCAGCTCTGGCGGGATAAATGGACCCGGAAGGGGCCCCGAGCTAATCGTTTTCGACCCTATTTTTTGATTGGTACCGGTTATGTACGTCGGCCCAAGTTACTACCAGGTATTCTATCAGATTTTGCTTCAACTGTAGTGAAGCCAATGAGCTTCGGGGATTGAGTCCTTACGTGAAGGCCTGAACGACCCAATCATCTGCGACCGGAGGCAGGTCCATCCGTTCCATTTGAAACCTTGATACGAATTTCATGAGCATCTCGTTCTCTCTTTGCTTTAGCTTGAAAAGGTCTGATTTCCTGGTCTCAACCTTGATGGCCCCGGCGTGCTCTTTTACAAAGGCATCTACAAGCATAGGAAACGAGTCAATAGAATTAGGGGGTAAGTTATGATACCATATCATAGCTCCTTTCGACAAGGTCTCTCGGAACTGTTTTAACAAAACGGATTCGATTTCATCATCTTCCAAGTCATTTCCTTTGATGGCGCACATGTTCGTTGGGATCAGTTATCCCATTATACTTCGGAATTTCTAGCATACGGAACTTCTTTGGGATCGTCTTCGGAGTTGCGCTTGGAGGGAAAGGCTTTTAGACAAATGTTTTGGAATCCAGGCCCTTCAGTATCTATGGTGCTCCAGGGATTTGGTCGACCTTGGAGTTGTAGGTCTCCATGTTTTTGTCGTTGGCTTCGATTTTCTTTTCTCCCGATTCCACCCACTTTGTCAGTTCCTCGAGCATCTTTATTATCTCGGGGTTGGTCCTGGGTTCTGCTTCACCCAGCTACAGGGTCGGTTCTTTTAGGGGGATCCGTCCTTTCTGTGGCTGGTTTATTTCTGCGGGTGTTTTCTCGGGATGATTCGGGCTCAACTCAGTTGGGGGCTTGACTTTGGCTCTGCAACTGAGCTATCGCTGTCTGTTGATATAACGACATGACCGGTCGTTTTGAGAATTATTTCCCCCATCCCCTAATATCTACTTTTTCCATATTTGTTTCTTCTTTTGGAATTTTCCGGAGTGATTGGTTATAGAATTCGGGGAATTTTGGGACACTTAGTCCCTAGTTGTGAGTTTAAGCCTTAGAGATTGGATCGTAGTCAGAACTGTGTGAAGATGGATCCGAAATGGAATTCCGTCGACTCTGTTAGCTCCGTTGTGTGATTTGGAGCTTAGGAGTGTGTCTGGAATGTGTTTCGAAGGTCTGTAGTAGATTTAGGCTTGAATTGGTGAAAGTAATATTTTCGGCGATTTCGGCCGATAGTGAAATTTTTGATATCGAGCTCGGAATGGATTTTCGTAAGTGGCTGTAGGTTTGTAGTGTCATTTGTGACCTGTGTGTAAAATTTGAGGTCATTCGGACTAGAGTTGATGTGTTTCGGCGTCGTTTGTAGAACTTGGAAAATTCTAAATTCTTAGGCTTGAATCTGTGCTCAATTCATGATTTTGGTGTTGTTCGATGTGGTTTGAAGGCTCGACTAAGTTCGTATGGTGTTATAGGATTGGTTGGTAGGTTTGATTGAGGTCCCGGGGACCTTGGGTGTGTTTCGGGTGCTTAACGGGTGAAAGCTTGGACTTAGAGGAATTTTTGAGTTGCTGGTTCTGGTGTTTTCGCACCTGCGGTGGGGAGTCCGCAGGTGCGGCCTTGCAGAAGCGAGGCTGGGATCGCATGTGCACTTTTAGGCGAGGGAGTTAGTGGTCGCATATGCGACGAGTGAGCCACAGGAGCAGAGCCGCGTCTGCGGAAGGGCAGTCGCAGATGCGGAGGTGAGAAGGACCCAAAATTCTGCGGAAGCGGACAATTGAGCACAGAAGCGCATCCGCAGGTGCGGACTGAAGCACGCAGGTGCGGACCCAGCCCAAGTAAGTGGACTTTGCACCTGCGATGGGTTGTCCATAGGTGCGTGACCGTAGGTGCGGTCCTAGGTCCGCAGGTGCAAAAATCGCTGGGCAGAAAAGGTGATTTCGAGGGTTTGAATTTTCATAACACAAAATTCGATTTAGAGCTCGGTGGGAGACGATTTCTCGAGGGATTTTGAAGGAGAACTATTGGGTAACTAATTCTAACTCTATTTTGGACATAATACATTAATCTATTATTGTTTTCGTCGTCTAATTAAGGAAATTGAGGGTAGAAGTTTGGAACTGGGGGAAAAGGTTCCCCAATTGAAAATCTGAGATTTGAATGGGAATTTGACGTCGGATTTAGATGATTTTTATTCGAGTGAACTCGTGAGTGAATTGGTGTTCATAATTTGTAATTTTTATCCGATTCCGAGATATGGGCCCGGGGGGATGTTTTGGGCGTTTTTCCTAATTTCACGCTTTAGCTTTGAATTAATTAGTTAAATTAATTACTTGTACTTATATTTACATTATGAAATTAATTTGAATAGATTCGAGCCATTTGGAGTCAGATACTCATGGCAAGAACGTGATATCAAGTTGATTTCAGCGGTCGAGGTAAGTGGCTTGCCTAACCTTATGTTGGGGACTTTCCCCTTAGGATGTTTGATATCAATTGATGTGTGGGCGCCGTGTACGTGAGGTGACGAGTACGTACACGGGCTATTATTGCAAAAATCCCGTTTTTCCTTTCTAAATCATAAACTGTTTTCCCTTATTAAATTGCGCTAATACGTTTAATTGTTTAGCTTAGATTAGAGGAGCATGCTTACATGTTTTAACTGCCTATTTGACATTCTGTGCGCCATGCTTAGTTAAGTCCCTACTTTCCTTATCTGTGTTCAGTGTAAACAGTATATCTCGATGCCATACCTGTCATTCCATCTTGCGTTGCATATTTAAATTGGGACTATGGACTTATTCCGGGAGATCCCCTTGTCGTGCATATTTATTTTGGGACTACAGATGTATTCCGGGAGATCTCCCAGCACTGCATATTTACATTGGGACTACAGACGTATTTCGGAAGATCCCACAGTACTGCATATTTACTTTAGGACTACGGACGTATTTTGGGAGATCCCCCTGTACTGCATATTCATTCGGAACTACGGGACGGTATCCCGGGAGATTCCCCATTGTGTCTACCTTGTTCTGAGCTGAGAGCTCCCTTAACTATTAAATTTTTGAGAATTTATTTAACTGTGTTACCGTAAACTTTAATTATATCTTTTACTGTTTAATTTATTATATTTACTCCGGTAGGGCCTTGACCTGACCTCGTCACTACTCGACCGAGGTTAGGCTTGACACTTACTGGGTACTATAATGGTGTACTCATGCCCTTTCCTGCACATGTTTTCGTGTGCAGATCCAGGTACGAGCTATCAGCCTCGGGGTTGGTGCGTGCTGTTGATTCTAGGAGACTTCAAGGTACTTCTGCTTGCGTCCGCAGATCCTCGGAGTTCCCTTCTACTCCCTCGCCTAGAGACTTTCTTTATTATCTTCAGACTTTTGTATAGAGCTACATAGATTATAGCAGCTTATGACTTAGTGATATTCTGGGTCTTGGGAAATTATTTTGTATATGCCGAGTGGTACTACTTTTGGTTATTCACAATATGCTGTTTATCTTTAAAATGTTGTGTTTTTTTTACATTTTTCGTAATATTAGGCTTACCTAGTCGTAAAGACTAGGTGCCGTCACGACACATTATGGAGGGTTAATTTGGGTCGTGACAAGTTGGTATCAGAGCACTAGGTTCATAGGAGTCGCGAGTCACAAGCCGGTTTATTACAGTCTCGCGGATCGGTGCGGAGACGTCCATACTTATCTTCGGGAGGCTATGTAACTATTAAGAGCAATCATATTTCTTTGATTTCCTTGTCCTGCGAGTTATTGACATCAAAAAACTTCTAAGATTCTATTCTATTCTTTCTCACAGATGGTGAGGACCCGTAGTGGGAGGACTGACGATCAGTCACCTGAGCCCCCTTCCAGAGCCGCCAGAGGCCGGGGTCGGGGTAGAGGATGACCACGTGGTGCAGCCCGAGCACTTGCGAGAGCTACGTCAGAGGAGCCCCCAGCAGCTCCAGCTGGAGGGCCAGCACCGGAGATCCCTATTGCTACTCCAGCCCTCCAGGAGGCTTTAGCTCAGTTCATGAGCATGTTCAACACTCTGGCTCAGGCTGAACTATTTTTGATAGCTCCCGCTACATCTCAGACAGGGGGAGGGGCACAGACTCCCGCAGCCCACACTCCTGAGCAGAGGGTCCAGGTTGATCAGGCCCCAGAGTATATTCCTATGCCCCATGTGGCTCCAGTTCAGCATGAGACCAGGGTAGCTGCTTCTGAGGCAGAGCAGCTCAGACTTGAGAGGTACAAGAAGTACCACCCACCTACTTATAGCGGACTAGCTTCAGATGATGCTCTGGGTTTTCTTGAGGAGTGTCATCGTATTCTCCGCACTATACGCATTGTGGAGACGAGTGGGGTTTCTTTCACCGCTTTCCAGCTGAGGGAAGCGGAAGTGGCGTGCCTATGAGATGAGTAGTCCGGACGAGGCAACCTCACTCACTTGGACTCAGCTTTCAGAGATGTTCTTGTGTGAGTATGTTCCTCAGAGCCTCAGGGATGCTTGGCGCGCAGAGTTTGAGCAACTGCGTCAGGGTGCTATGACTGTGTCGGAGTATGCAGTCCATTTCAGTGAGTTAGCTCACCATGCACCGGTTCTAGTTGCTACAGTCAGAGCGAGGGTTCGTCGCTTCATTGAGGGACTCTACCCCAGTATTCGGACCAGTATGGCCAGGGAGTTGGAGATGGACATCACTTATCAGCAGGCAATGAGCATTGCTAGGAGAGTGGAGGGCATGTTTGCCCGGGACAGAGAGGAGAGAGAGGCCAAGAGGTCTCGAGATACTGGTCATTATTCAGGAGCTCTTACACCAGCAACACACTATGGTAGGGGTTTTGTGAGTCGCCCTATTCATTCGGCTCTTCCAGCAGCCATCGGTGTTCTATCTCCTCCTAGACATCAAGAGCCCTATTATGCACCGCCAGTATCCAGTATGCCTCCTACTTGAGGTGCTATTATCGGCCAGTCCAGCAGGCCAGGCCCGAGTCCGTCTCAGCCGCCGCGTCCTCCAAGGGGTTGTTTTGAGTGTGGTGATACTCGTCACATGGTTAGATATTGCCCTAGAGCCAGGAGGGGTGCACCTCCACAGACTTATCAGCCTCCACGTGCTCCACCGGGTCCTCCGGCCATTCTTCCAGCCCCATCTACCACTCCACCTTCTTAGGCAGCTCGAGGCGGAGGTCAGGGAGGTAGAGGTCACCCTAGAGTGGGAGGCCAAGCCAGGTACTATGCCCTTCCATCCCGTTCAGAGGACATCGCTTCAGATTTAGTCATCACAGGTATCGTCCCTGTCTGTCATAGGGATGCATCAGTATTATTTGACCCAGGCTCTACATATTCATATGTGTCTTATTATTTTGCTCCATATATGGGGATATCTCGGGATTCTTTGAGTTTCCCTATTCATGTATCTACTCCTGTGGGAGATTCTCTCATTGTGGACCGCGTATATCGGTCGTGTTTTATTACTCTTAGTGGTTTTGAGAGCAGAGCCGATTTGTTATTACTCAGTATGGTAGATTTTGATGTTATCTTGAGCATGGAC
>AWOL01S0025358.1:0-13418 GCA_000715115.1 Nicotiana otophora
GGGAGATTCTCTCATTGTGGACCGCGTATATCGGTCGTGTTTTATTACTCTTAGTGGTTTTGAGAGCAGAGCCGATTTGTTATTACTCAGTATGGTAGATTTTGATGTTATCTTGAGCATGGACTGGTTGTCGCCCCATAATGCTATTCTTGATTGTCACTCTAAGACCGTGACGGTGGCTATGCGAGGCTTGCCGAAATTAGAGTGGAGAGGTACCTTAGAGTATACTCTCCGCAGGGTCATTTCATTTCTTAAGGCTCAGCGAATGGTTGAGAAGGGGTGTGATGCATATTTGGCCTATGTGAGAGATGTCAATATTGATACCCCTACAATTGAGTTAGTACCAGTAGTGAGGGACTTCCCTGATGTGTTTCCATCTGATCTTTCGGGTATGCCGCCCGATAGAGATATTGATTTCGGCATTGATTTGCTGCCAGGCACTCAGTCCATTTCTATTCCTCCCTACCGTATGGCTCCTCCTGAGTTGAAAGAGTTGAAGGAGCAGTTGCAGGAGTGTCTTGATAAGGGTTTCATCAGGCCAAGTGTATCACCTTGGGGTGCTCCGGTCTTATTTGTGAAGAAGAAGGATGGTTCTATGCGTATGTCTATTGATTATCGGCAGTTGAACAAGGTTGCGGTGAAGAACAGGTATCTTTTGCCTCGCATCGATGATTTATTTGATCAGTTACAAGGTTCCAGGGTGTTTTCCAAGATTGACTTGCGTTCTGGCTATCATCAGTTGAAGATTCGGGAGCTGGACATCCCGAAGACTGCTTTCAGGATCAGATATGATCACTATGAGTTTCTTGTCATGTCATTTGGGCTGATCAATGCCCCAACAGCCTTTATGCATTTGATGCACAATGTGTTCCAAAATACCAGCAACCCACCAAAGCTCAAACCAGTCCACCGCTAAAAATCACCGTCGCCGATGATGCGAACACGACCGATGAGCAATATTTGCTCGGACAGAATGATACAGATGTCCAAATTGACCAAGACCAAGGACAATCGATGCAAATTGAAGAGGAGATGGATATCATCATATCAAAAAACAACCTCAATGAGCCAATTGCCACATCAATGCAAAACACCAAAACTGCATACTTACAGGCACCAGGTGTTCGATGTAATACCACTGGAAAATTATCTGCTAATTCAAACAAGCAAAGTGTTGTTCAAGCGCCCCAAAGTATTACTGAAGGTAGTCATCAAGGTCCAAACCAAGAAATACAACTCCAAGTTGATGGTCATATTTTTCCTCTTCCATCAGCCCCCAGGTGATCCAACGGGGTGATGCAATTGCGCAGGCCAATTTAAGCCAACAAAAGGAGAAGAATGCTGCAAAAGAGATTAATTATAACACCTCCAAGCAATCACAACAGTCACAGGTATCCGCAATTCCATTGCCCTCAGCCTGAGCTATAAATGCTTACCATGTTGAACAACTAGAATCTAGACGTGCTCGACCAACTATTGTCACTAAGGATACTCCTTCTATTGGTAATGAACCTATTCCTTTAACTTTGAATCAACAAACCCAAGTCTACAACTCATCATCATGATAACCAGATCAATATTACTCAGAAGCCCCCTCTTACTGTGCAGCAGAACTGGGAAGGAAGAAATCAGTTACCCCCACAGACCAAACAACTCTTATACACTAACCAGCACTTAGAAAAAGTACCTTTCCTAAGATCTCCTCCAACTTTGACAAACCATCTCACGCTAAGTATGCTTCCTCGCAACCTGTTCCAAAGCAAACAACCACTAATACCACCATTAGTAATCAAGAAAATAATACAAGTGCCAATCCTAAACAACCATCCAGCTCACCTGCTCCACCTCCACCCATAATCAAACATTCATATGTTACCAAACTGAGGGCAAGACATGAAGCTGAACATGAACCAATTGAGTTTATTCCTCCTAAAATCACTATCAAGCAAGGTCAGTCAGCAGTTATTTTCAATCGAGATGATTATATGGTCAAACTAGCTGCAAGATGCAAATTCACAGTGGTTGGGAAATTTTCCAACACCATGCCTAGGATGGAGATTATTAGGAGAAGTTTTGTGTCACAAACAGAACTTAAAGGGGGGGGGGGTGTCAAGATTGCTCATTTTAATGCAAGAACAGTCTAAATTGATCTGGATAATGAATATGATCATATCATTATATGGACCAGACAATTCATGTACATTCAAGGTCAAATGATGAAGCTGAAAGCATGGACACCCAATTCCAGTCCTGCTGAAGACTCACCCATTGTTCCTATATGGGTGATGGTTCCAGAACTGCCTTGGCACTTCTATTACATGGAGATATTGAATGTCTTACTATATCCAGTGGGGAAAGCTCTTAATTTGGATCTGGCATCATTTCAAAAGACTAGAGGAAGTGTAGCTAAGGTAAAAATGCAGATTGACTTGACTAAGCCAAGGCCACATCATGTTTGATTGGGGTTTGATGAAGATGAAACTGGGGATGGGAAGTGGATAGAAGTTCAGTATGAAAACATCCCAGATTAATGTCTTTATTGTAGATACCTGGACCATAATTCACACTCATGCCCAATCAGAATGAAGGATGAAGAGAACAAGAAAAGGAAAGAGAAAACTCTGGCTGAAGAAAATCATGAAATTCAACAACTTCAACCCAATAAGGGACAAACATAATCACAAAACCAGAGCAATCAGCAGGACAAGCAAGATAGAAGCATCAAAGCTGGCATTAACCAGAAAGGGCAGAAACAACAAAATCCAGGGGCTTCCCCTCCAAACACTGAATGGAAAAACTAGAAAAGTAAACACTTCAAAGGGCATCAACAGCAAAATAAGAAACAGTATCAACCAATCATTCCAAAAAATAAAACAGAACAGCAGATGCAGACTAATGAGATTACTAAAAATCAAAAGAACAAGGTGAGCCAAACAATAAGTAGAAACACTACAACCCTGAAAGATCCTCCAGATACTTTGGAGGAAGGTGATGCTCTAGATGCTTTGGAGGAAGGTGATGTTTCTAATGATCTACATAGTAATACACCTCCCCAACCCCCTGATATTCATGTTGTGGAAGCAAATGGAGGGTTGGAGAAGTGTCAAAAGAATATTCTAACTTTGCAGGATGGGGATCCTAAGGGGGAAAGGCTTCCTCATGTTTTGCATGAGTGTGCTAATGCACATTTGAATGACCATAGGATTGACTCTTTATCCCCTGCGACCAATGCTCCTACACATATGAATGTTTTAGAGTCTACTAAATGATGAGGATTCTTGTGAAGTGATCTATTCTAGTGGGGAAGAACAACCTTTGATGAGATTAATCAAAGGGAAGGGTCATGTTGCCTCAGATATCCAAATTCAACTCCCCAAAATAAAGAACAAACCTAGTCAAAAGAAGAGAAAAGTAATGAGAAAGAAAAATGCAGGAATAAGCATTGTTGAATAGACACGGGAAGTAAATATTGAAACTAATCAACTGCCCCCTGCAGGATACACAACTCCAAATGCCAACCTATCTCTCTCTCAACCCCTGTTACCCAACAAAGGTGATATCTAAGTCAAAAGAATTGAGGTAGACAATACACCAGTTAAGAAAACACGTGATGAACTGATATGGATGGTCCCCTTAACAACATTATGCCATCAAGAAAACCTATCAATGAAGAGGATGAGTACAGACCCATTCAGTCAGAAGATGAGATGGGAACATACTCATAAGAAGAGGATAATCTTAGTGCAGGGATTGGGCAAGAGCATTATTGTGAACTCCTGATTACAGTTGTGAATGGTGAAACTGAACAAGACAATGTTTTAGCCTCCCAAATTAGATTACCAAGTATGATACCCTTACCTAGACTCACCAGAAGTAGAGCTGCTTCCAGTAGTTTTGTCCCACCAAACCCCAAATATCCTACTAACTTTAAATAATCAGTAAAATAACTTAGAATGTCAGAGGTATCAGGATCTCTGGAGTTATTGAGAGACTCAAAACTCTAAAACAGATCCATAAATTATCCCTCATTGTTGTCTTAGAACCATTTCTTCAGAACCCAACTACTTCAACCATCTCTTCCCATAACAACCATCTTGCCTACTTCAGAATGCAGCTATCAATGAACCAGGTTGCTTCTAACAGTAATAACAAAATTTGGATCATCTGGGATCAGGAGTTCACTGGTACTCTCTTGGACCAAGATGAACAACAGATGACTATTGAACTGAAGCATGTAGAAGCTGGAGATATCTTTTATATCTCAGTAATCTATGTAAAATGTAAATCTGCTATGAGAATTCCTCTATGGGAGAATTTGAAACTCAAATCTACTACTTGCACAGTGCCTTGGTGTATGATTGGAGATTTTAATGTCATTACTTCCATGGGTGAGAAGATTGGAGGGATACCATACCAGATGAAGAAAAGCATTGACTTCATCAACATGATTAAAGCATGTGGCTTGATTGATTTGGGTTTTTATATTCCAAGATACACATGGTCTAATGAAAGAGGCCCTGGTTCTATAGTGTGGAAAAGACCGGACAGGGGGATGGCTAATGATAACTGGCTAATCTCCTTCCCCGATACAACTATCACACACTTGGCTTCAGCAGGCTTTGGCCATTCACCTCTCCTAATAGAAATGCACATGATACAAGACAATGCCAGGAAATACTTCAGCTTTCTCAAGTGTTGGGTAAAGAATGAAAGCTTCATGCCACTAGTTACAGAGGTGTGGAGCATGCGGGTTATAGGGAATTCTATGTGGGTCTTTCACCAAAATCTTAAAGCCTTGTCTAGTGCTTTGAGTATATGGTCTAGACAATAATATGGGGACATCTTTCAGAAACCAAAGGAGTATGAACAGAAGATTAAGCTAGCAGAGGAGAAATGGGCTGCTACCAAATGTAGGAGCTAATGTGGTCATTAATCTAGATATGGCAAAAGCTTATGACATAGTTTCTTGGGAATTTACTTGTATTATGCTCATGAGAATGGGCTTTAATGAAGTCATCATTGACATGATTTGGAGGATCATGTCCAACAACTGGTACTCTGTGGATGTTAATAGCTCCATGCATGCTTCTTTAAGTCTACTAGGGGTTTAAACCAGGGAGACCCACTGTCTCCCTCTTTTTTCATCATTGAGGCAGAGCTACTATCCAAAATGCTTAACAAACTCACTCATGATCAATTGTTCAAGGGGTTTTACATGGAGAAGATGGTCCCACAAGTCAATCATCTGAGTTTTACAGATGATGTGATCGTATTCACATCCGGGATCAGGGCTTCATTGTTGAAAATCATGAAGATATTGGAGGACTATGAAAACACATATGGACAGAAAATCAACAAGGCCAAGAGTCACTTCATGACTCCTTCATGTGTCTTCCACTATAATATCAACAGAATTCATCAGCTTACAGGTTTTATCAGAAGGGAATCTCATATCACTTACCTTGGATGTCCACTCTACATGGGAAGGAGGATAATCACATATTTCAATGATTTAATCTCCAAGGTAATTGATAGAATTAGAGGATGGCATGGTAGACTACTCTCCTATGGAGGAAGAGCTACTCTGATCAAATATTTGTTGCAATCTCTACCAATCTACCTCCTATCATCAGTGTCACCACCTAAAACTATTATGAAGCAAATTGAAAGAATGTTTGCTAACTTCTTTTGGGGTATGGACAAAGACAAAAATAAATATCACTGGGCTTATGGAATAAAATGTCCTACCCACTTGAGGAAGGAGGTACTGGCTTTAGAGCCATTATTGATGTTTGCAAGGCCATAGAATTCAAACAATGGTGGTCCTTCAAAACTAAACAATCCTTATGGAGTAGCGTTTTGAGGGTTAAATACTGTAAGAGGTCACATCTTGTATCCAAAAAAAGGAATACATAACAATCTCCAACCTAGAAAAAGATGATAATTAACAAGAAAGAAGTTGAACCCAATATTTTATGGAGGCTTCACTCTGGCACAATCAGTTTCTAGTGGGATAATTGGCTAGGCACAGAACCCTTGGTAAATTTCCGGAATGAAGGAGGTAGACTTGGCAACATGTCTATGTCTCAATTCTGGGATTTAGGGGGATGGAACATTCAGAAACTCAATGCTTGTGCCCCATCATATAAAATCTCTAAATTTTGCAGGTTTCTATCAAATACTCTCCTCATACACCTAACAAACCAACATGGATTCTCACTTTCGCTAAGAACTTCACATGTGCTTCTGGTTGGGGGATAATTAGGAAGAGGAAAAATGTTCTCTTCACCAACAAGATGACATGGCACAAATAGATTCCTTTCAAATTGTCATTCTGCCTATGGAGAGCACTCAGAAATAAACTCTCCACTGATAATAGAGTTTTGTCTTTTTGACATCCTACTATCACTAGATGTGTGTGTTATATCAGGCCACATGCAGAATCAGTAGATCACATCTTCAGCAGGGGCCCCTTTGCTAAATCAATCTGGAAAGTCTTTACTAGTCTTGTTAGTTTCCCCTACAAGACATGTCTTTACAGTTGCTCTTGATAAAATGGTAGATTCAATGGAGCAAGAATGAGGTTCACAAGTTGTTGTTAGATACCCTCCCTATCATGATATGTTGGAACTTATGAAAGAATAGGTGTAGTGCCAAGTATAAAGATAAGAAATCCTCAAGGATCAGATTTTGTTACTCCATTAAATCTGACATCAACCTTCTTCTCAGAGCCAATTACCACACCATAAACTGGCCATTTGAATGGACTGAGTTATACTCCATTGTGCAAGACCTACAATTTCATACCACTATCCTTCAAGTGACATGGCAGAATCATGAGGGTGGCTTTGTCAAAATTAATAGTGATGGTAGTTCCCTCAGTAATCTAGGCAAGATTGGAGCTAGGGTCATTGTCAGGGATTCTGAGGGCAACTTAGTGCACGCATTAGCCAAGCCCTTAGGTGAGGGAACTAACAACATAGCAGAAATAGTAGCAGCAGTTCTAGGACTTCAATGGTGCTTGGAGAATGATTTTAAGAAAATTCACTTGGAAGCTGATTCTGCTCTGTTCATACAATGGCTCAAAAAATCAGCAGAACATCCTCGGAGCATTGAAGCTGATCTGCAAGACCTCAGGGCTCTTTGTAGACAATGTGATGACTTCAGATGGTCACATGTTTACAACGAAGCCAATTTCCTGCAGATTCTTTATCCAAACTCAATCATGATCTCCTTTCTATGACTCATTATCACAACATGACTTAGTTACCTTTATAGATAAAGGGGACATATCTATCTAGATAAGATAGGCACTCCTTCATTCAGACACAAAAGGAACAGGAAAATAAAAATACCACCTCAATTGGCTTCCAACTTTTCTCATGGTTATAGTTGATAGAAAAGTTACTAGGAGATAAGACCTAATTGCCCAAACTCTTGCATTCATGCTCTGGAATGATGACAAGAAAAAACAACATCCTTTTCAAATCCTTTTGGAGGAAAATAGTGGGGCAGCCCCTCATACTAACTTATGTTTTTATTTTGCATGTGATATCAAGATTTTACAAAGTACCATGTAGAGATGACAAAGTGGTTAAAAAAACTATTATACACCCAACCCAACCCAACCCAACCCACTAAAAATGGGTTGGGTAACTGACTTTTTAAATCCGGATCGAATATGAATAATTATCCATATTATCCATTATGAAAATAGGTAACCAATGGATAATATATGAATAATACTATTTTAAAGCTTTTCAATAGCCCTAGTGTTGTCCGCTATTTTCAGTCTTCTCTCATGTCCGCTATTTTCCCCAGAAAATTCCTAAATTCCTAATTCCTCAAATCTCTCCCCTTCTTCCCCAATCAAGCATCGCGACTTCTCCGGTGAGTTCCAACTTCCGACAATCATCTGGCATAAAAGGCTCAAATCAACTTCTGACTTCTCCGGTGAGTTCCACAGTAGCCTCAAATCTCTCTCTCTTCTTCTTCGCTTTTGACAAAATTATCACAGTAGAGTACCATTATTCCTAATGAAATTCGTTTCTTTTGAAACGAGCAGTAGATTGTTTCCAAATATATACTGGTTTTTCAGCTTCAAATTTAAGTACCTTTTTATTTGTTTGTTTCTCTGTATGTGTTCTAATTCTTTTCAGCTGGATTTTAATGGAAAACAACTGCTGGAATATACAAAGAGGAATTACTATGTGCCTTTCTTTTATAGCGCAAAGTCTTTCATCGTATGTATATCACTTATAATAACTTGAGTTATATCAAGCCTAATTCTTACTGTTTACTTTATCTTTAGATATAGATGTCGATGGAAGGTACTGCTGATTATTGTAAACAAAGCTCTTCAACTACGCTAAAACGATCAAAAAGATAAATTTCTATTGTTTGGGATTCGTTTGTTAAGGTAACAGAGCCTGAAATTTCTAGTGATGGAAAGATTAAAGTCCAATGTACGCTTTGTGAAAAAGACTACACATACGATCCTAAATTTGGAACATCAAATTTGAAGCGCCATGTGTTGACAAAACATCCGTTGAATAACGCAAAAGAGGGTCAAAGTGAACCAATAGATCAGAAAGTTTATCGAGAGAAAATATCATTAGCCATAGTCAGGAATAACTATGCTTTCAGTTTTGTAGAATATAAAGGCATCAGGGACCTTCATTCGTATTTAAATCCAGTAGCGATGCACATATCAAGAAACCCGGCGAAGTCAGATATCATGAATATGTATGCAAGCGAAAAATAACTTTTAAAAATGAGCTTGCTGTTATTCCTAGTAGAGTGTGTTTGACATCAGATATGTGGACTTCATTAGCATCTAATGGCTATATATGTGTAACGGCTCATTATGTTGATTTAAATTGGGTTCTTCAGAAGAGGGTGTTGATTTTTCGTCATGTTCCTCCTCCACATTCGGGTGCGATTTTAGGTCCCTTGTTGATTAAATTTCTTAAAGAATCTTTACCCTTACTAAATAATGCTACTTGATATAACAGTGTTGTGAATAGTACAAAGAATCATTTTTATTTGATGCGTTCGCTAATTTGATAATGGAAAGTTTTTGCATGTCCGTTGTGGGAATCATATTTTGAACTTAATTGTTAAGACTGGCTTAGAGAAGGCTGATGCAGCAATTGCAAAAATTAGAGAAGGTGTTAAGTATATCAAGAATTCAGAAACAAGAATAATAAAATTTGTGGAGTGTCTAAGTAATCTTGGTCTACTATGTTCTAAGAAGCTACGCCAAGATATGCCTATTCGGTAGAGCTCTACCTACCAAATGCTTGAAAGTGCTCTTCTTTATCGGCAAGCTTTTATTCACTATAACTTGCTTGACATTGATTTTAGATATGGCCTTTCTGAAGATAAATGGAAAAGGGTCGAGATTATAGCTAAGTTTTTGAAGCCATTTTATGACATTATGACCTTGTTTTCTAGATGTAAATACTCCACGGCTAATTTGTATCTTCCTAATGTATGAAAATTGAAATGTTTTTAGAAGAACAAAACATCATTGGCAATTCAGTGATGAGTGAGATAGGCACTTTGATGTTGGGAAAGTTTAAGAAATATTGGGAGTCATATAGTGTCATTTTATCTATAGCTATTGTCTTTGACCCTCAATATAAATTAAAGTTTGTTATGTTTTGCTTTTCAAAGCTTCATCCTTAGGAGATTTCTAATGAAAAAGTGAAGGCTATTGAAGAGCACTTACAATCATTGTTCAGAGGGTACTTGATACCTTCGAATACAACATCGTTATCGGGGGATCATGCTTGTAGTAGTGGTAGCGATGAAATGAGGGATGCGTTTGATGAGTTTGAGAGTCAGTTGGAGTCAAGTACCAGTAAAACACAACAAGACTTGTATTTGGAGGAAGCTAATATTGACCGTAAAACAAATTCGAATCTGAATGTACTTGGCTTTTGGGAGAATAATAGGCAAAGGTATCCAGAACTCTCATTAATGGCACGAGATATCTTGAGTGTTCCTGTCACGCCCTGACCTCGGGTAGCGCGACCGGCGCTCAACCGCGATAACCCGGCCGAGCAAGCCTGTACAATACCTTCTACCCAACCTCACTCATGAACAAAGAGAAGATTTATTTTATTAATTAGACAATGAGGAGGATCATGTGAACAACACCAATTCATTACCATTAGTTACATTGTTTATAAGTCTTAAAATACATACATTTTCATAGTTTGAAGTGGAACATGCAGTACAAATACAACCTTACAAGTTTGACTCTCCCAACACTAACATACAACCCACACTATGTCTATAGACCTCTAATAGATACAAAAGAGTACTATGATAGTACCGGCAACAAGGCTCGGCTATACCTCAAAACATAATACACAAGGAACAAAAGATACACGACCCCGAAATGAAGTGGGGCTCACCAAGTCAGCTGGAAAGAGGGTATACCACTATCACTGATCAAAACTGCCTGTTGTGGAACTACCTACATCCATTAAAGGTGTAGCGCCCCCAGCAAAAGGGACGTTATTACATATAGAATAGTACTAGTATGAATGGATAAACACCCTCTCAATGGAACGATTAATAAAACAATGAAGAACAATCGTAGAATCAATGGAAGCCTCAAACAATACCAAGACACCAAGTTGGGAGGAAGATAATATTTCAAGCAAATTACATATTTTAGGTTGGGAGATCTTTAGCACCGATATACCACCGTGACTTTAGCAAAGAGTCCGATCACAGCCCGATTGGCTAAGCCGTCTTACCCAAAGACATCAAACACAATCACAATAGCTATCAAAATCTCAATCATTATATCAATCACAATCTCAAGCACAATCACCACTATGTATGCGGTATGGCATCCGATCTTGATCCGACCGACTAGGTCCTCCTACCATAATGCCGTGTGGATCGACATCACCCTTTGCTAGCAATCATCTCATCCCATTTAAGGGGAATAATCTCATCACATCAATCTCATCCCATTTAAGGGGAATAATCACAATACACATCTACACCGACACGTATAGTTTCGGGGTTAGGACATTTCAACCTACCCCTCCTCGGTGACTAACGATACTCCCAATTGTTTATTATATAAAGGACATTCAGTTCAATTAATAGTCCTTTACTCATCTTTCATTTCACTAGCACTAGTGGCCACAATTGTAATATCATTCTTGGCACAGTGACCGTATTTCATATGTCATGATCACCCCTTTCACTTTCAAACATCATCATGGATCATCAACAACAAAGCATCTCTAATCATGACCTTTAGTACACATATGAGCAAATAAGAGTTTTAGGCACCTTGGGTTTTCTTCCAAAATTTCCATAACAACTAGCATTTGAGACATAATTGAATTCATAATATTTCGACACATGGTCACATTTGAATACAATCTTGAAGGATATCACAACATGATAAGAGCATTCGGTATACATTTTGAACATATAACTTTCGACACAGAGTTTATTCGGAATAGTCAAGTTTATAAGAAACAACTCGGAACATGAGACATAAGAGCTTGAGCCAATCATAACTACAACTTACGAGGACATCATCGATTCAATTTTACAAGAGGATTTTAGCCAACATACCTCACTTTGAGCTTCCTTAAGTTACTACAATATTCCAGAAATCTTAGCAACTTCGATCTATTTGGAAATATAACAAAATTGAACATAAATTAGGAAGGTATTCGTGGTTTCAGCTTATTTGAGAATTTTAAAAAATATTAGGTGGACATTATGATCTCAAGATCCTCCTATGGTGGATTCCTTCATCCCACAACCCAAAGTCTACCCATTTGAGCTCAACAACCTTCCCACAAACCTTGATAGTACATGCATGCATAAATAACACTCTGACACCCAAGAATCACACTCCCCATTAACCATTTTCTACTCTAAACTCGATATTAAAACTAGGGTATGGAACTTTACCTCTTGGATGAAGACCATGTGAGTTTTCATTGTGAATTCTCCAAGTCTTGAGCAAGGATTGATGAAGAATTAGCTTAGGAATCACCACTCTCACTCTAGACCACATTCCTTTCTCTAAAATATCAGTTAGGACCAGCCAAAATAAACCCCAAGTTATTTTTGTAGAAATGGGATGGGGTGAAATTTTTCTAAAACTTAAACTCTACGAAGCAGGGTCTACGGTCACAGGCCAGACCAGATCGCAAAACAGGTATGCGGCCCGCAAAAGGGACCGCAGAAAGGGTCCCAAAAATTGGGCAGGGCTGAATAGGTCTGCAATGGATCTGCTGTCGCATAATAGACCGCAAAACCTCCTTCCGAAGTTTTCTCATACTGGATCTACGATGGATTGTGCGGCCCACAAAAGGGTTATGCGGTCGCACGATGGGCCGCATATTGGTCCTCAAAATTAGCTCAAGTTCTGCTTCACTATGTGGCCGATCTACGGCCCACAAAGTGGTTCCGCGGTCACATAGTGGACCGCAGAAATGCCATGGTCTGCAAAATGATTCCTTCAACTCTCCGACGTACTCTACAACCCTCAATCACATTACTCTAACTCGGCGCAATGAAACCCCCGATTTTAGGTAAAAGTTTATGGGGCCTTACATCCTCCCCCGCTTAAGATTAATCGTCCTCGAATGAGGGCCAAATTTCACCATTAGTATCCAATGTGACAGCTATTACTTCACACACCAACATTTCTAAATTTTTGACTAACTCCCTAAATTTTTAAAACTTTTTTCAGTCTCCCCTATAATTGGGCCTATCCATCTGCCAGAGAATCCCAGAAACCTAACCTAACAACATATACATAATCCAACGACGCAACATAACATGAAAACAATGCCAATCATTGCCTCATAAGCAATATATTACCAAAACGGAACACCCTTAACATCAACTGTACAAGTGAAACATAATTCATAGAAGGTAAACTCTTAGAATTTTCATAGAACACAACTTCATAAATACATAGCTATTCAAACAAATGAGGGTACATCTTCTTCATTTCTTCCTCGTCCTCCCAGGCTGCCTCTTCGACCTATTGGTCATAGCACTTTTACGGAGGCAATTTCTTTATTTCTCATCTTACGGACTTGCCTATCAAGAATGGCAACTGGAATTTCTTCATATGTCAATTCCTCATTAACCTCAATAGTCTCAACCCAAACAATAAGCGACGTGTTACACCCTATATTTTCGTACGTAAAAATGCGTCGTAAGCAAACTAATGTAGGACCAAAAATGAGATAATATTTAAAAGTATATAAAGTAAGTTAATCATGTTACCTCTGAGGTTACAAATATTGAAGATCATGAACAACAAGTACAAAGAGGGTTGGACAGTTCAGAAGCTAAAGCAATTGAAGAAAACAATGTTTCGTCGAAAGTCGACAAGTTGGGAATGTTATAACATG
>AWOL01S0025361.1:3286-26271 GCA_000715115.1 Nicotiana otophora
GGGATCACCAAGTCAGCTGAAGAGAGTGTACCGCTATCACTGATCAATACCACCTACTGTAGAACCATCTGCATCCATTAAACATGCAGCGCCCCTGGCAAAAGGGACGTTAGTACCGTCGAATAGCACTAGTATATATAGCTAAAAGTCCTCTTTCAAAATAGAATGCCCATATAAGAAAAGGCAACACATAGAAACAACAAGTTACAATCAACAATATCCAAATGTCCAGTTAAAACATAATAATTTTCAAAATACGAACTTCATATAAAACTTTTGGTTGGGAGATCATTAGCACTAATATACCACTGTTCACAATACCATCATTCACAATACCAATGTTTACAATACCAATGTTTACAATACCAATGTTCACAATACCAATACCACCATACATTTAGCACGGAGTCCGATCACGCCCCGATCGGCTAGGCCATCTCATTAGAGGCATCAACCACAATCACTATCAATACTAATACCACCGTACTTTTAGCACGGAGTTTGATTCTTACCCGATCGGCTGGGCCATCTCATTAGAGACATCAACCACAATGACACATTCAATTACAAATTCCAGCACAATCACCACTATGTGTGCGACACAGTGGCTGTTCAAAACCCGAACGGCTAGGCCGTCTCATTTGAGACATCAACCACAATGACACATTCAATTACAAATTCCAGCACAATCACCACTATGTGTGCGACACAGTGGCTGTTCAAAACCCGAACGGCTAGGCCGTCTCATTTGAGACATCAACCACAATCACAATTACAGTTACAATTTCCACCACAATCACCACCATGTGTACGGCATGATGTCCGATCACGACCCGATCGGCTAGGCCATATCACCACAATACCGTGTGGATAGACACCATCCTTTTCTATCAATCATCTCATCTCAATTAAGAGGAATAATTTTATCACAACAATCTCATCCCAAATAAGGGGAATAATTACAATCCATTCCTACACCGACACGTGTAGTTTCGGGGTTAGGTAATATCAACCTACCCTTCCTCAGTGACTATCGATACTCCTAAAAATATTTTTGATTTGCTTACAAAGGGAACAACAATACAAATGCATTTACCTCATAACCTTTCATATTGTTACAGCCTCATTGGCACTTTAAACACTTTCAACATCATTATTTCATTGGCACTCTTGGCCATACATATGATTCTTCATTCTTGGCACAATTGCCGTATTTCATATTCCACACATTTATTTTCATCATCATAAATATCAACAAATAGAATATTGCAGAAATCACAACTTTAGGTTCATTAGTAATGAAAGCTTTAAACACAATGGATTTCTTCCAAAGAAAATGTCACTCCCTAACCTCGGGAAGCGCGATCAGCGCTAAACCGAGTTAATGCGGTTGAGCAAGCATGTCAGATACATTCTACCCAACTCACCCATGATCAAGAAAAGACATGATATCATTAATTAAATAGTAGGAAGTTCATACATACAACATTAAACCATTTCATTAGTTACTACACTATTAAGTCTCAAAATACACAACATAACTTGTTTGACTTTTCTAACACCCGTGTACAACCCACACAGTGTCTACGGAGCCTCTAAAAGATACAAAAGAGTATATGATAGTGCCGGCAACAAGTCCACGACTATACCTTAAGACGTGATAATAATGTGAACAAAGATACAAAATGTGACCCCGGGATGAAGTGGGGCTCACGAAGTCTATTGGAAGAGGATGTGCCACTATCGTTGATTAACACTGCCTGCTATGTAACCACCTGCATCCATTTAAAGATACAACGCTCCTAGTAAAAGGGACATTAGTACCGTCGAATAGCACTAGTATGTATAACTAAACACCATCTCAATAGAATGAATAATAATACAAGAGGAATAGTTAAGTTAAATATCACATAAGTTTTCAAGTCAATTTCCATGTTAATAGGTTGGGTGATCCTTAGAGCCGATATACCTTAATTCACAATGCCACCGTATTATTACACGGAGTCCGATCGCGACCCGATCGGCTAGGTTGTCTCATTTGAGACATCAAGCATAACAACAATTTCGTCATAATTTCCAGAATAGTACCACCATCTGTTCGGCATGGCATCCGACCACGGCTCAATCGGCTAGGCCGCCGCACCTGAGACATTACCTTTTTCAATTTGTAATTTCCAGCACAGTTACCACCATGAGTGTAGCATGACGTCCGATCATGGCCCGATCGGCTTGGCCGTCTTACCCAAGAAATTACCTTTTCGGTCAATCATCTCACATCATAATTCTTTCATATACTTTCGATTCATTGGCACTAGTGGCGCAAATTTTGAAGTCATTCATGGCTCTTTGCCGTATTTCATAATTCCAGTTCCCTTTTCCACATTCAAACATCATTATCATTATCAACAACAATAAGGTTTCCCATTCAAGACATTAAATTCACATATGAACAACTTTGGAATCTTAGACACATAGAGGCTTTTCATACAAATTGGCATAACAACCTTTATTCGATCTTGACATGAAGTCTTAACATTTCTAACACATATTCCACATTTTGAACACATCCTCAAAAGGCAAGAAGACATGATGAAGCATTTAGAATAAAAATTGAACATACATCCTTGAACACCAATTCTATAATGGTCAAGGACTTACAATAATTACATGAACACCGTGGGATTCGATTCTAAGAAGAAGGGGGTTTCGCCAACATGCCTCAATTGAGCTTCTCAATCTATTAAATGATCCAGAATTCTTAGCAAATTCAATCTATTTTAGAAATATAACAAGTTAGACCAAAATTAGGAAGATGATCATGGTTCTAGCTCATTTGAGCATATTATCAAACACTAGGTGTGCATTAAGGTTTCAAGGTCCTTTTGTGAAAGATTCCACCATTTCCCCACATCATTTATTCTTGAAATACTTTCCCCCAAAAAGGGAAATACGCCATTTCAACTCCTGAATACATAAGAGTTCAAAACATATTGGAAATACTTACAAAGTATAACATTAGATAAAATAGCCACATTTGGGCATGACTTGAGTACATAAGCTTTTAGGAAGATCTATTTTCGAAGTCAATTCGTAATAGTTAAATCAAAGCTCATTTCATAACCTTTCTCGCATCATTTCATTTCATTAGCACCATTGGCAAAAGTATAACTTTCATTCTTGGCACGGTGGCCACAATATATATCACCAACTCACTTCTTTCACTTTATCAAAAACATGGCATTTCCAATCAAGACTTTAGGTATATATATGATCAATTAAGGGTCTTAAACATATCTAGTTTTTCTCACACAATTTGGCATACTAGCTTTCATTTGATGCACGACTCAAAGCGATAACATTTCAATACCCAACCCATACTTTGAAACTTACGGGAACATTATGGAATTCAATTTTAAGAGAGAAAGTTTAGCCAACATACCTCACTTTGAGAATTACTTAAATTACTACAACGTTCCAGAAATTCTAGCAATCATAATCTATTTTGAGACATAACAAAATTGAACACAAATTAGGAAGATATTAATGGTTTCAGCTCATTTGAGCATTTTATCAAACATTAGGTGTGCAAATGTTGCTACAAGGTTCTTCTACAAGATCTCCTTAACTACTCAACCCAATCATTATTTATTTTAGCTCAACAATCTTTCCACAAACCTTATTAGAACAAGCATGTATAAGTAATACTCTTACACCCAAGAATCATACTTCCCATCACCCATCCTTTACCCCAAACTTGAAATTAAAGACTAGGGTATGGAACCTTATCTCTTAGATGAAGATATTGTGATTAGCTTCCTTGATTCTTGGAGATTGGTGCAAGATTGAGTGATTAGAATATTAGGTTTACTCCTTCTCTCTCTAAAATGCTCTTATAGCTCTCTAAAATATCAGGTTTTAGCTCAAGAAATGACTTAACCCCTCTCTCTACCGTGCCTTCGGGGTATTAAATGAGCTCCTATATGTGCGGCCGCACACTTGGGCAAGTGGTCGCGCATCTGGTGGCGCACCTGAGGCAGAAACGCTCAAATATGCGCGGCTGCTCTTTTGGGCGCACATATGACACAGGTTCAGTAAATTGGCCATAACCTTCTATAGAAATATCCAAATGACAAACGGTTTGAGGCGTTGGAAACTATACGCAAAGAGATTTAATTTGATAGGTAGATAAATACCTAAATCAGTATATTGATGGAGTTATATTCATTTTAAGTCGGGTCTTGTGCCAATTGAAACATCCTTTCCACTTAATGTATCCAACTTGTTCCACACAAGTTCTTGCCATTCACAAAACTCCTTAGTATGTTCCAACACACCTTAGACATACATTATCAATTTAAAATTATGTTTCTCTATCACACATGTCTCCATTATTACTCAAATACATTATTCCCAAATACCGTTGGCGCATTTTACCGGGCCTTACAGTTTGGGTGTCCGACATAGAGATTTGGAGTTGAAGGAAGTGAACAGGTTATTCTCAAGATTTTCTCCATGAAGATATTATGTGAATTGTTAATAAAGGTAAAGTAGGTGTAATGCACAATGGGCCTTGAGGAATCTTGAAAGAAATAGGCCAAACTACGAGTATGATATCTCCCCATTGTTGTCCTCTATGCACCCGGTGCTTCATGTGTCTATGTCAAAGAGGGTAATTGGAAGACCTTTTGTCATCCTTGTTAGATAAGTCCGGAAGTTGGGATTGCCTCCGTTAAAGTGCTATAGCTGAGTTAGTGAGTTGAGGAGGTCGATTCAAAGCCCGAGTTTGTTGTGGAAAGGAAATATTCTAACTATTTTGTAGAGCCAAATATCTGTGGTTCAAAAGGTACTTTCTATGTGTTATGATTTAGTGCAGTTCATGTCAAGATACCACTTCTAATAATGTAATGCCCTTAATATTTAGGTCAGTGTTATTAATATATATTTTGATGCTTTGTTGAGTTGTGGATGTGTTGTTAGGAGTTGTTTTGGTGGTTCTCTGGCAAGTAGTTATGCCCAATTATAGGGGAGACTCTGCCAGAATTTCTTGAAATTTGGGGAGTTAGCCAAATTTCTTATCTTTTGGTGTGAGGATAAAGATTTAAGTCACATTGGGTGTCTGTGGCGGACTCTAACCCTCATTCGAGGACAAATGATCCTAGGCGAGGGAGAATGTAAGGCCCCGTTAAAATTTCCTAATGAGTTAAGATTTTAAAGTGCGCTAGCGGTATTTGAGGATATCGTATTCGAGTATTAGAGGAGGCCTATGGGATAGAACCACGTCATTTTAAAAACAATATATGTTTAAGGTGTGTTGGAGCATACTAAGGAGTTTTGTGAATGGCAAGAATTTGTGTGGAAGAAGTTGGATACATTAAGTGGAAAGGATGTCTCAATTAGCACAAGACCCGGTTTCAAATGAATGCCACTCCAAAAATCTAAAGACTTAGGTGATTATGTATCTATCAAATTAAAGCCCTTTGAGTCTAGTTTCCAACTCATCATACCGTTCTTTATTTGGATATTTCTATAGAAAATTATGGCCATTTTACTGGACAGATGCCATATGCACGTCCAAATGCGCGACCGCGCATATAAGGGGGGTTTTGCCTTATGTGCACTGCCAGATGCGTGGTCATTTGCCCAGGTGTGCGGCCGCGCACATAGGAGCCCTATAAATGCACCCATGGTGTAACACTTAGTAAATCCGGATTAGTTGTGGATGCGTTAAATGAGTATTATTGTGACCTTTTAGACATGTGACATCCTATTGGGATGAGTATGGGTGGAAACAATTGTTTTAGAATCAGGACTAAGAATTAGGTGTATAAAATTCAATAGAATCGACTATGTTTATGGAAGGTCCGTCTTATAGACTTAAATAGTTCAAGGCCATGAAAACTCACGGCCATAGATAGTGCAAGGCCATAAAAACTCAGTGCCCCAGATAGTACAAGGCACAATCCAGGGCATCAACCTCAACGCCCCAGACAACGCACGACACTGTAGTTTTGGCGCCTCCAATGGCACCTTGCACAGTTATTTTGGTGCCCCTGATGATGTCTCGCGCCGGCGAGATTTATCTGAGCTACATTTATTTTCCACCTTAATTTTTGGACGTGATCACTTATTTAAAAGCCCTACCCCGTTCCCCCACACCCCAAATATGAATACGTACTCTTGAAAGGGAAGCTCTCAAGAACCTAACTTCCCCAAGGTCCCTTCATCATCCAAGGTATGTTCCAACGATGATTCTAAGTTAATTTAAATTTTACAGCACCTTATTAACATGGGTAAATCCTTCCACTCCTTAGATATTCGGTCAAGATACCATTGTTGAGATAGGAAACTCTAGAACTCGAATTCAAGAGGAGTGAACTTCGAAAAGGTAATGCTTATACTCCCTAATCATTTATATATATGAATTGATAAGTTTTTGGGAGAATAGTAAATGGGTTTGATAAAGAGAACCATAAGAACTAGGACTTTGGATTGTTGTAAACATTTAGGTGATGAGAAATGGTGTTAGTGACATCTATTTGGGATTGTAGAATCACCTAGAAGTAGTAGAATGAGAACTTGGTGAAGAAAAGAAAAACTACTAAGGTCGGTGAGGCTTTACACCCATAAGGTGTTTGATTAAATTCCTAAGTTACTAAAACAGGAGCATTAGTGCTAATATTGGTTCCTATTCATATATATATTGGCATAGATTATCGTTGAAAGAGGCGACAAATATCGTGATACTCTTAAAAAGGGCCAGAGCTAAGGTATGTGAGGCTAACTAACTCTCTTTACGTTTGGAAATGTTTATGATTCTCCATACGTCCCATTCTTTTCGATTGTTACGAGTTTCCTCATAAAGTAATTATGCCTTAGTCCCATGAATAGTTGTAGAACTTCTATTCTCAAGATGGCACAGTTTCATAATCGTTCAATATCCTATGAGCTTCAGTTATGACAAAGCAATTTATTATGAATACATATCTCAGTCTAGTTCTATTCATCATTCCAGTATCATGTAACTCAGTATAGTTCAGTATTTTAGTATCATATATTACGTTATGATTCTCAGTTACTAATTCTAAATTCCCGAATGTTGAACACATGTATTTGGCCCTGAGGCCGCAGTTATGTATACGCATATTTGGGCCCGAGGCCACAACTTGTGCATATATATATTGGGCTTGAGGCCGCAGTTTAATATTCAGACTAACAGGTGGTTCATCATTCAGAACAAGTAGTATTCATATCCTTACTTCCTTTGTTTAGTTAAGTTATCAGTTATCAGTTATCGTTTCAGTATTCTGTTATCGATTCTTAGTTATTAGCTCAGTTTCAGCTTCAGTATTTACAGTTCTTTCTTTCAGTTATTTTACATACCAGTGTAATTCAAATATACTGACGTCCCTTTTTGCCTGGGTTCTGCATCTCACGATGCAGGTAACGATTTACAGGTTGACGATTCTGCTTGTTAGGACATCTCGTATCAGCTATTGGTGAGCCCCAACTTTTTGGCAAACAGTTCGCATTTCAGTATTCTTAGAGGCTTCGTAGACTATAGTTCAGCCAGTCAGATGTTAGTAGACTTTTATGTGTTAGCCTTGTCGGGTACTCATTTAAACTTGCACACTTTTCAGTATTTTTTGCATCAAGAATATTTCAGTCAGTCTTTTTAATAGATCATCATGTTGTTTATTTATATCTAGCTTACAGTTACACCACATGTTGATCCAGCCCATACAGTTGGTTCGCTCATCACATGTAGTCAGGCATCGAGTGTCGTGTTACGCCCAGGCCATGGTTCGGGGCATGATATAGCTCAATATTAGAGCATTAGGTTCAAGTGTCCTAGGGAGTCTATGAAGTCGTGTCCAGTGGAATTTCTTTTATAAATGTGTGTCGGCTATGCTTATAAATGGTTAACTATTAAGACGTTCAAGATTGTCTCATTTTTGTATTCTCTAGATCGTGCCATAAAACATAGAGAAATAGGTAACCTTCTCTTCCTATCGAATTCCAGACGTATCGAATGCCTAAGCGACGGGTAGGAAAAACCCAAGGTCCTGGAGAGGGTGATAGCCCATTGGGGTATAATTATGAAGTACAAGTTGGTAACAAATGAGACTTGAGAGGATGTTGAAAGTTGGATATGATGGATAGTAGTACATATTAGAGCATAACCTCATCAGAAAGTACAAAAGCATTTATCATGTTTTATGGTTATCAGTTTACCTCAGTTACCAGTTATGCAGTCTTTCAGTTAGTAGGTTTATGGTTATTCAGTATACCAGTATTCAGTTGTTTAGTTACTAGATCTCAAATTTTTAGTGTATCCCAATTCCGGTGACTTCTGAGTACACAGTGATGTATATGGGTGATAAAAGAAAATATAAGTAACAATGATTGTTGCTAAATCTTCATGTGTTTTACGTACAAATTAAGACTCAAGACTCTTCCAATGGTGCAGAAAGTGATTTACCAGATGATGGTATACTCTAAAGGATAAGTTTGTATATGGTAGCATATCTGTATGTGTTTTTACCTCATAGAACAAATTCATTTTAATTCATGTAAATGGAGCCACATGTTGGATGCTGATATTTCAAATGTTAGACCCTACGACGTAACAAGTTAAGAATTTAATTAAAGCGGGCATGAATTGATGACCATAGTTTTGGACAAAAAAAGAGCCTAAGGGAAAAATAAATAAGACTCATGCATGACTAAGAAGATATGATGTACAAAATGAGAATCAAGAGCAGCCGATATTAAATTTTAGGGAATGAATTTAAGTTGTTATGATTTATTCATATTAGAACTAGAAAGTACCACATTAGTAAGTTACCATAAGAAGCAGCTATTATTGTGAGACAAAGGATATGACAGTTCCCCTTAGGTTGTGTGACTAAGTGTTTACCGCATATGTTTATAGTTTGATATGATTTTGAAGTGTGTAGAAAGTTTTGGGGGTCTGATATTCCAATCTCATTTAAGACAGATGATATTTCCCTAAGTGTGATCCACGTGTATCGTTCAAAAACCAAAGATAGTATGCGATCGTAGAATAGAGTCGGACGGTAAGGGAAGTTAGAAATAACATTATGCTTCACTTTAGTTAACCAAAGTAGAACTAGAATACATGATTCTAGCAGGTGCTTAGTAAAATAATAGTAAGTAATTTTTTAGTTGATACAGTGAATTAGCAATTTCATTAGAGCTAGTAGAGGTACAATTTGATTTACTTAGCCAGGTTAACACTAGTTAGAGGATGACAGTTTGAAATATCGAACGTGTGTTAGAACCCAAAGAGTTTGTGTTAAACCCGAAGTACAGTGGCAGTGGAAGTATAAACAAATCAACTAGGCAGTAAGAGAGCCATCAACAGAATAATAGCCTTTTAGAATTTTCAAAAAGGGGTCTCCCCAAGATCGACAGTGTGAGTAGAGTTAAATCATTAAGATTGTGTATGATAGTTGTGAATACATCAACTTTCCATTTATGTAAGTAATTCGTTTTTTCCTAGTAAGAAAGATTTCTCAGAAGTAAGTCAGATGATGAGCCATCACTCACGTAAATTGCATAGAATTGTAGAAAATAAGGAAAGTTGGTCGGATACCCAAAAAAAGAGAAGGATCTGCACGTACAAGACCTTAAACTTTGGTTTAAGGGGGAGTTGCGAAAATCATCAGTAAGTCCGGTTGGAGATTTGAAACCCACATATTTAGCATAGGATATACAAACTGTAAAATCATGCTCAATTATGTATCACGAGGGTAGTGTCTTTGCACGAGACTCTAATCTCTGGTGTACTGGTTAAAGACATAGCTCACATTAATACTATAAGTATTTTTAGAAAGTACATTACAAAGATAATCAAGTATGAGAAGTATACCTCATGATTGAGGCAGACAAACTATGGTGATAGAAGTTCACTGCATAGTCAAGCTAGGAGTCCGACTTTAGGACTCCGAAGATGGTGGAATTATTTTCCAGAATAGGACTTGTTCCTCCTTAGTATCCGAAGTGAAGGAGATCCCTACTTTTTGAAGTTGAAAGAGGGAATTCACATGCATAAGATGATGGCTTTTGAACAAGGGGGAGATGATGGTACTTTGAAGTACCAAGACAGATTGTGTGTCCTAGACGTAAACGGACATAGAGAAGGAGGATCGTGTTAGAAGCCCATAATTCCAAGTATTATATCTATCGAGGTTCCCCAATGATGTATCATGATCTCAAGGAGATTTATTGGTGGAATGACATGAAAAAGAACGTCATAGACTTTGTGGGCAAGTGGCTGAATTGTTAGCAAGTAAGAGTAAAGAAGCACAAATCCTAATGTTGTACCATAGAATATACATATCCTTTAGTGGAGATGGTAAATATGGATCTTATAATAGTATTATCTTGCTTATTTGAAAAGCATGGTTTGTATGGGCGAAGGTGTAGATCACCAAATTGTTGGTTCGAAGTTGGCGAAGCAAAGTTGTTGGGACCATATTTGATCAATCAGTCTATGGAGAAAGTCAAGTTGATTCAAGAGCATTTGAAGACTACTCAGAGTCGCCAAAGGTCCTATTCAAACATGCAACATAGAGGCCTATAGTTTCATGTCAATCATTAGGTGTTTCTAAAAGTTTCGCCTATGAAAGTTGTTATAAGATTTGGGAAGAAAGGAAAGCTCAGTCCCAGATACATCAGGCCGTATAGGATCTTAGGAAGTATCAGGCATATAGCTTACGAGTTAGAGTTTACACCAGAATTGGTGGTTGTACATGCAGTATTTCACGTATCATATTATAACATTCAAGTTTCCAGTGTTCAGATCTCATGTCATGACATCTATGTTTCTGATATTTAGATATCATGTTAGAACATTCATGTCTATTCAAGTACTCAGATACTCATGTCAGTCCAGTACTCAAATATTCGTGCCAGCCTAGTACTCAAATATTGTTGTCAGTTCGGTGCTCAAATATTCACGCCAACTCGGTACTCAAATATTCGTGCCGACGAGTCTTATTCGAGCTACTTTTATTTTCCTACTTACTTTTGGGACGTGTTCATTTCTTTAAAATCCCCACCTCATTCCCCCACACCCTTAACGCGAAAACCTACTCTAGAAAGGGAAGCTCTTAAAAACCTAACTTTCCCATGGTCTATCCTTCATCCAAGGTAAGTTCTAACGACAATTCTAAGTAAATTTCAATTCTCCAACACCTTATTAACATGGGTAAATCTTTCCACTCATTGATATTCAGTCGAGATACCATTGTTGAGAAAGGAATCCTAAGAACTCGAATTCAAGAGGAGTGAAATTCGAAAAGGTAATGCTTCTACTCCCTAACCATTTATAACTATGAATTAATAAGTTTATGGGAGAATAGTAAATGAGTTTCATAAAGCTAACCATAAGAACAAGGGTTTTGTATTGTTGAGTTATCATTATTTTAATCATTTGGGTGATGAGAAATGGTGTTAGTTACATCTATTTGGGATTGTAGAATCAACTAGAAGTAGTAGAATGAGAACTTGGTGAAGAAGAGACCAATTACTAAGGGCCATGAGGCTTTACAAACATAAAGTGTTTGATAAAATGCCTAAGTTACTAAAATAGGTGCATTAGTGCTAATATTGGTTCCTCTTGATATATTTATTGACGTAGATTGTCGTTGAAAGAGGCGTCGAACATCGTGATACTCTTAAAAAGCTCCAGAGCTAAGGTATGTGAGACTAACTCTCTTTACGCTTGGGAATGCTTATGATTCTCCCTACGTCCCATTCTTTGTGACTGCTACGAGTTTCCTCAGAAAGTAATTATGCCTTATTCCCGTGAATAGTTGTAGAACTTCTATTCTCTAGATGGTATAGTTTCATAATTGTTCAATATCCTATGAGCTTCAGTTATGACAAATCAATTTATTATGAATACATGTCTCAGTCTAGATCTATTCAGCATTCCGGTATCATGTAACTCAGTAAAGTTCAGTAGTTTAGTATCATATATTGTAGTATGATTCTCAGTTAGTAATTCTAAATTCCTGAATATTGAACACCTGTATTTGGGCATGAGGCCGCGGTTTATGCATTATGCATCATCTAGCCTGAGGCCACAGTTTATGCTTTATGCATTTTTGGGCATGAAGCCGCCCTCATGTATACGTATACTTGGGCCCGAGGCAGCAGATTGTGCATATATATATTGGGCATGAGGCCGTAGTTTAATATTCAGATAAATAGGTGGCTCATCATTTAGAAGAGGGAGTATTCATATCCTTACTTTCTTTGTTCATTTCAATTATTAGATATCTGTTATCATTTCAGTTTCTCTTTTAGCAGTTATATTTTCAGTTATCAGTTAACAGTCATTTCAGTATTCTATTATCAGTTCTTAGTTGTCGGCTCAGTTTCAGTTCTAGTATTTACAGTTCTTTCTTTCAGTTGTTTTGCATACCAATGCAATTCAAATGTACTGACGTCCCCTTTTTCCCGGGGCCTGTATCTCGCAATGCAGGTAACGATTTATAGGTTAACGATTTTTCTTGCTAGGACATCTCGTATCAGATATTGGTGAGCCCAGTCTTTCGGGATATTATCCCTTTTTTAGTCTTTAGTCTTTATAGTATTTAAGTAATAAGGTACGCCAGGGACCTTGTCTCGATAAACAGTTAGCATTACATTATTCTTAGAAGCTTCGTAGACTATAGTTCAATCAGTCAGATGATAGCAGATTTTTATTTGTTAGCCTTGTCAGTTACTCATTTACACTACCAGACTTTTCAGTGTTTTCTGCATCTATGATATTTCAGTTAGACTCTTTAATAGATCATCATGCTGTATATTTATATCTAGCTTACAGTTATACCACATGTTGATTTAGCCATACAGTTGGTTTGCTTGGTCACATGCTGTCAGGAACCGAGTGTCGTGTTACACCCATGCCATGGTGTGACACAAGGCCAGGTAGAGAGAGGGGCTAAGTCATTTCTTTGAGCTAGGGCTTGCATATCAAGGGGAGCCCGTCCTGTACTTCCCTCCCATGAACCAACATAATATTTTTAGAGTAAGCTTGAGTTGATTACTACTCCTAAACACTTATATTAACTAGGATTAATCTTGAAGATCCATAGATTTCCATTCAAATCCCCAAACTGGTCAAGAACACTACAAGTTGGGATTTTTAAAAGTCTCACTACGAGAGGTATGTCTACCATATCTAACTACTCTATGGTGATTATTTATGTATGAAATATATGTTAGGACTTTGGGATGGTGATTGGAAGCCATAAGTGGCTAACCTGGGTTGTGTTGGTGTTGTAGAGATTGTAAAATGGTTTAGTTAATGAGATTGATGGTTTGGGTGTGAATTGTTGGGCATGTATGTGGTAATGGAAGTTGTGGATGGCCTAGAGACGATGTTAAGGTGAATTATTGGTATTGAAGGTGGTTGTTAAGTGAAGAAACACCATTGAAGGAGGTTGTAGAAAGATATGCACGTTAGATGTTTGATAAAAAGTCTAAATGACTTAAAGTATAGAAATCTTACTAATACTGGTACAAAAGTGTTGCATTGCTGTAGATTGAAGTTGTTTAGTGTGGTGGACCATCGTAGTGCTAGTAAAGGGTGAATTTCAAGTATGTTGGCTAAACTACTCTCTTAGAATTGAATTCCATGATGTTTCGGCAAGTTTCAAGTATGGTTGGATCAAGTTCCTAATAAATTCGACTATTCCGAATGAACATTGTGTCGAAATATATTTATATATATGCATGTTCAAAATGTGTTCTGGATGCTCTTATAATATTATGTTATCCTCCGGGAACGTGTTCAAAGTATGATATGTGTATTAAAATGTTATTACTTTTAGTCGTGTTTCAAATGAATGTCCATTATGCTTAACTTGGAAAGAATACCCCATGTGTCCAAAGCCCCTATTGCTCATACATATACTTAAGACCTTGATTTCGAAAGCTCATATTGTTGATAATCTATAAAGATGCTTGAAAGTGAACGAAGTGAGTTGAAATTGTGTATTGCCTTTTTTGGGAAAAGTATTTCAAGAATAAATGGTGTGCTACTCGTCTATGATTTTAACTTGCATTTCGATTGCCAATCATTTTACTCTATTTCATGGAAAGAAATCTATTGTGTTTAAAGTCTTTATTTCTAATGAACTTAAAGTTGTGATTTTCGGAATATTATATATGTTGATATTTATGATGATGATACATGATAGGAAAGAAATGGAAGTGTGGAACTTGAAATACGGCCATCGTTCCATGAATAAAGAAACTTGTAAATGGCCAAAAGAGCCAAAGAAATATTGTTGTTGTGAGTGGTTGAAAATACTAATGAATATTTATACAATGTAAAAGAAGATGAGGTGAATACATTTGTATTTATGTTACCTTGTGTGAATAAACAAAAGAAAATATTTTTGGGAGTAGCATTAGCAAACCGAGGAAGGGTGGGTCATTAGGCCCACACCCGAAACTACATGAGACGGTGTACGGGTGGATTGTGGTGGATTGTGATCATCCCCCTTATTTGGATGAGATTGATATCAGCTGTGAATTGGAAAAGTCAACCCAGACGGCATGTGAAGGAAGGCGACCTAGCCGATAGGGTGGAGATGGGACGCCATGTTGCGCACATGGTGGTACTACTCTTGGTAACAACTGTTTTCGCATCACATGTTAAACCATAGTGTCTATGGGGAGATGGCCTACCCGATCGGGCGTGATCGGACTCCGTGCTAAAAACACGGTGGTATATCAGTGCTAATATTCTCCCAACCGAAAATATATATTATTCTCATAATATAAAAATTGTTATGTTTTAACTTGGCATTTGGATATCATTAATTGTTACTTGTTGTTTCCATGGTGTTTCCCCTTATTTCATTGGCATTCTATTTTGTAAAAGGGCATTTAGCTTTACATACTAGTACTATTCCATATGTACTAACTTACCTTATGCCAGGGGTGCTGCATCTTCAATGGATGCAGGTAGTTCATCAGCGGGCGGTCTTGATCCTCACTAGCATTCACTCTCTACTCAGCAAGTTTTGGTGAGCCCTACTCTGTTCAAGACATTATGTCATTTGACATTGTATTTTGTGCTTTGAGGTATAGCCAGGGCCTTGTCGCCGGCACTTCCATTCTATTCTTTTGTTGTACTTAGAGGCGTTGTAGACATAGTGTGGGTGGTGTTTGATGTTGGGAATTGAACTAAAAGTGTTGATAGTTTTGCAAACAAGTTTTTCATCATATGTATAAACTTGTAATATTTTTGAAATCATAAATGAATATCCTTTGAGAAATCACATGTACACACTCAGTCTCTCCCTAAAATGGGGATAGGCCCCTCCGCCCATCTTATGGATGACCAGCGTCAGATTACGTTTGTAATTCCGTTTATGGATTCCATCACAATATCTTAACCTATAGATTAAATGCTAGGGGGAGATAGCCTATAACGCCAAGAGGCCTATTGATTATATGTTGGGGGTGTAGTCCATAACACCAGTTGGGCCTGCTGATTATATAATTATCTACTGCGGTGGAGGGGGGTATGGCCCATAATACTAGTTAGGCATGTTATGTTCGCTTATATAGAAACAGTTTGCATTACATGACTATACATGAGACTAGTTAAGTTTTACAGTTACCTTATTTGGTGGACATAGCCCATTTCACCAGAAATGTACCTATTCAGATAGTAGTTCAGTTTCAGCACATTAAGTTCAGTTTCAGACCAGTTACTAAATAGACTATTACTTAGCTTTCAGGTTTTATTGAGATTTCTAGCTTACAATAATGCTTTAGTATGCTATATATATGCGTTCCACCCTACTTATTTTGTACATATCGTACTCATATCCACTTTAGAGCGCTATGTTTCATGTTGCGCAGGTACCGATAGATCAGCATTTGAGTATAACACCCCGAAAAATTTCGAAGTATTTAAGTGTACAGCCCCGTAAAAATTAGCAAATGAATTCAAGGTTTCGTGGTGCCAGAGTAGGTATACGTGTTTAAGGATTTTAGAAATTCTTTGCGGCTCAGACTTTTTGGGTTGAACAATGCACTAGAAAGTAAAGGATAATGTTTGGTGGAAAAGTGCATTTATGCAGTCCATTATGCGACCGCATAATCACTTTGCGGGCAGCATAATGGCCGCAAAAGTGAGGCAAGTGAGGGTTAGTCTGGGAGCAATTATGCGGTCAACTATGCGACCATATAACTGTTTTGCGGTGCATTATGTGACCGCATAGTGACCGCAGACACAGATAGATTTTTTTGTTATTTTGGACAACAATTATGCGACCATTATGCGGTCGCATATGCGGCCGTAGAACCTTTTCCGGAGCTCCATTTTTGGGTTTTTAAAACTCGACCCTACTTCGTTAAATACACGCTTCGGGCCATGTTTGAGCAAAGATCTGATGTTTTAGCGAGAAGAGAGAGTGTTTTGGAGAGCGAGAGAGGAAACCCTAGGCTAATTATTCATCAAGTCTTGCTCAAATCATGGAAGATTAATAAGGAAAACCCACAAGTTCTACATCTAAGAGGTAAGGGTCCATACCCTAGTTTTCAATTTCGAATTTGGGTAGAAGATGGTTGATTAGGAGTGTGATTCTTGGGTATGAAAGTATTATCTACACTTGCATGTACCAATAAGTTTTGTGGGAAGATTGTTGATCTTAAATAAGTAAGGATTGGGTTGTATAGAGAAGGAAATATTGTAAAAGTACCTTGTGGTTAAATTTGCACACCTAGTGTTTGATAAAACGCTCAAATGAGCAGAGACTATGAATATCTTCCTAATTATGGTTCAATTTTGTTATGTCTTGAAATAGATTGGAATTGCTAGAATTTCAGGAACGTTGTAGTAATTTAAGGAAAGCTCAATTGAGTTATATTAGATAAACTTTCTCTCTTTTTATCGAACATCATAATGTTCCCGTGAGTTTCAAAGTATGGGTTGCGTATTAAAATATTATGGCTTTGAATCTCATTTCAAATGAAAACTAGTATGCCAAATTGTGTGAAAAAATTTCAATATTCTTAAGACTCTTTATTGCTCATATGTGTACCTAAAGTCTTGATTATGAATGTCTTATTGTTGATAACCTATAAAGATGGTTGGAAGTAAAATCAGTGAATTGGGGATATAAAGTGTGGCAAATGGGCCAATAGTGAAAGTTATACTTGTGGCCAACGGTGACGATGAAATAAAATAACGTGAGAAAGATTATGAAATGAGCTTTGTCTCAACTATTCCAAAATTGACTTCGATAATATAATTGGCTAAAAGATTATGAAGTCAAGTTATGCCCATATGTGGCTGTTTCAGCTAATGCTATGCTTTGTAAGTATTTTTCAATGTGTTTTGCGTTCTTATATATCCTGTAGATGGTCTATGAAACGCATAGGTATAATGTGTTATGAAATCCTATGGACGGTCTATGAAACACATAGGTATATTGTGCTATGAAAGTTTATGGACGGTCTACGCAATGCATATGTATATTGTGTTATGAAATCCCGTAGACGATCTATGAAAAACATAGGTATATTATGTTATGAAATCCTTAGGACGGTCTATGAAAAGCATAGGTATAATATTTAATGAAAACCTGTGGACGGTTTATGAAATGCATAGGTAGATTGTGTTATGAAATCCTGTGGACGGACTATACAGGATTTCATAACACAATCTACCTATGCATTTCATATTAAACGCGTACTATTTTGGACTGGGCAAAGGGCCAATGTCACCCCAGGAGTAGCAGCTGATTCTATATTTAATGATACGGGTGAGCACCCAAGGAGTGAGAATATTCCTCCAGTTACTACACTCCTCGATTCTACCACAATCGATCAGACTACACATGTCCCTACACCGACTAAGGGTGTAACGATAACTCCAACTGATATTCCAGTTCCACCTCTACCTCCAGCTTCCGATTCTAGTGTAACTGATGTTTATCGTAGGGGAGCCATACAGATGTTGGCACAGATAGTGGATTCTCTGACCCAGAGATCGAGTGTTGGGCCTACTCCTTCCAGTCAGCCAGGGGAATCTGCTAGTTCTAGAGTGAACAAGTTTCGTCAGTTAGATTTTCCAGTGTTTATGGGTACTAATCCTGAGGAGGACCCCCAGGACTTCATTGATGAGATGCACAATACACTCCAGGTTGTGCATGCTATAAAGATGGAGGGAGTGGAGCTGGCCTCCTACCGTCTGAAAGAGGTGGCATATTCTTGGTTTGAGCTGTGGGAGGAGTCCCGTGAGGAGGGAAGTCCTCTAGGAAGGTGGAGTGAGTTTACTGATCCTTTCATTAACCATTTCCTGCCTGCCGAGACTATGGTGGCCCGTGCTGCTGAGTTTGAGGGCTTGAGTCAAGGTAGCCTGAGTGTGTAGGAATACCATATAAAATTCGCGCACCTGTCCAAGTATGCTATTTATATATTGCCCGCTATGGAGTCTTCAATGCGACGGTTTGTGCAAGGACTTAGTCCCTTGGTAATTAATGAGGCCGCTATGGCTGCCTTGAATTCTGATATGAATTATGGAAAAATGGTGGCATCTGCTCAAGATACGGAGGATCGAAAGTTAAAAAGGAAAAGAGAGCTAGATAATAACAACAAGACCCGATCCACGGGATATCTTAGTGGCTCCTACAATGGGGGTAACGGTGGAAAGGCATTACATAGGAGAGTGTCATCCGGACCCATACAGTCGGTTGCTCAGTCTTCAGCTAGAGCACTACCATCAGGGCTTGATCAGCAGCGGTGGGGCCATAGTAACCAATGCAACAAGGGATCTAATCAGCAGGCCCAGTCAAATGGGGATTATCAGCTACAGCAGAGGCCCCCATGTCCCATGTGTACGAGGTGTCATTTGGGGGTGTGCCAATGTGGCACGAATGAATGTTTTGAGTGCGGAGTCAAGGGCCACCAGCTAAGGCATTGCCCCAACAACCAAGGGATAGCAAGTAAGTCCCTCAAACCCAATATTATGATATCCTAGCTATGTGGTTTCACTCGTGAATGTTTCAGATTCTAACACATATCATGAACATGGTCCCTACATTATCAATGCCTACTAGGCAACTCTATGCCTCATGTGTCAAATCTATGATGTCATCACAATGATTAACCATATTAGCACTATTGGTAGTAACCTTCATGCCTCTTAGGATATAACCTCCTGAAGTGCCGTGCTCGGCACATTGATGGATTCTTGAATAATTCTAGCCAATCTCGAACCTCGTTGTTCATATTTATAGAAACCAGTGGGAGTTGAAGGCTCAAACATGTCAAAGAAGAAGCATTATCTCGTGATCAAATATATTGGATAGGAAGTTTTATGGTAATATTCAAGCTAGCACATCGTAAAGTAATTGTTGGAGGTTGCCAAAGGTTTAGTTTGGGTGTTTGGAATAGAAATTTAGATTGGGAGAAAGTGAACGGGTTATTCTCAATATTTTCTCCATAAGGATGTTATGTGAATTATTAATAGAGGTAAAGTATGTGTAGTCACACTAGGCCTTATGAAATGTTGAAGGAAATAGGCCAAACTATGAGTATGATGTTTCCCTTTTATTGTCCTCCGTGTACCCGGTGTTTCATGTGTCTATGTGTAAGAAGGTGGAGTTAATGAATAATTGGATTATGAGGAAAAATTATTTGCTACCCTTATTAGATAAGTCCGAAAGTTAAAATTGCCTCCGTTAAGTGCTATGGCGAAACCAACAGGTTGAAGAGGCAACTTGGGAGGCCGAGGAAGAAATGAAGAAAAGTATCCTTACTTGTTTTAATAGCTATATATTTACAATGTCGTGATCTATGGAAATTCTAAAAGTTCCTTTCTATGAGTTATGTATCATTTGTACAATTGGCGTAAAGGGTGTTCCCTTTTGGTAATACCATATATCGCTTGTGAGGCCACAATTAGTGTTTTTTTATATTGTGTTATGTCGTTTGATTATGTATATGTTGTTAGGATGTGTTCTTGGGATTCTCTGGCGGGTGGATAGGCACAGTTACAAGTGAAACTCTGGCGAAAGTTTTGGAAATTTAGGGAGTTAGCCAAATTTTGAGGCGACCGGCGAGTTGGGCCACAATTGATGCTAATGACGAATGTTTACCCTCATTCGAGGACGAATGATCCTAAGCGGGGGAGAATGTAACACCCCAAAAACTTTCGAAGTATTCATGTGTACAGCCCCATAAAATTATGCAAATGAATTCAAGGATTCGTGGTGCCAGAGTAGGTATACGATTTTAAGGATCTTAGAAATTCTTCGCGGCTCGGACGTTTTGGGTTGAAACATGCACCGAAAAGTAAAGGAAAATTTTTGGTGGAACAGTGCGTTTATGCGGTTCATTATGCGACTGCGTAATCACTCTGCGGGCCGCATAATGGCTGCAGAAGTGAGGAAATAGAGGGTTAGTTTGGGAGCAATTGTGTGGTCGACTATGCGACCGCATAACTGTTCTGTGGTGCATTATGCAACCAAATAACAGTTATGCGGACTGCATAGTGACCGCAGACACATACAGATTTTTTGGTCATTTTTTACACCAATTATGCGACCATTATGCAGTTCGCATAACCATTATGCGGTCGAAGAACCTGTTTGGGAGCTTCATTATTGGGTTTTGAAAACCCGACCCTACTTCGTTAAATACACGCTTCGGGCCATTTTTGATCAAAAATCTGATGTTTTAGAGAGAAGGGATAGTGTTTTAGAGAGAGATCAAACCCCAAGCTAATTATTCATCAAGTGTTGCTCAAATCTTGGAAGATTAACAAGGAAAACCCACAAGTTCTTCATCTAAGAGGTAAGGTTCCATACCCTAGTTTTTGCAATTTCAAATTTGGGTAGAAGATAGTTGATTAGGAGTATGATTCTTGGGTATGAGAGCATTATCTATACTTGCATGTACCAATAAGAGATGTGAGAAGATTGTTGAGCTTAAATAAGTAAGGATTGGGTTGTGTAGTGAAGGAAATCTTGTAAAAGAACCTTGTTGTTAAATTTGCACACCTAGTACTTGATAAAATGCTCAAATGAGTTGAGACCATGAATATCTTCCTAATTATGGTTCAATTTTGTTATGTCTCAAAATAGATTGGAATTGCTAGAAATTCCGGAACGTTGTAGTAATTTAAGTAAAGCTCAATTGAGGTATGTTGGCTAAGCTTTCTCTCTTGGAATCGAACTCCTTAATTTTTCCGTGAGTTTCAAAATATGGGTTGCGTATTTTAATGTTGTGGCTTTGAATCGCATTTCAAATGAAAACTAGTATGCCAAATTGTGTGAGACAATTGCAATATTTTAATACTTTTAATTGCTCATATGTATACCTAAAATCTTGAATGAAAATGTCTTATTGTTGATAACCTATAAAGATGGTTGGAAGTGAAATCAGTGAATTGGGGATATAAAGTGTGGCCAACGTGCCAATAGTTAAATTTATACTTGTGGCCAATGATGCCAATGAAATGAAATAATGTGAGAAGGATTATAAAATGAGCTTTGACTCAACTATTCCAAAATTGACTTCGATAATATAATTGGCTAAAAGCTTATGAATTCAAGTGATGCCCATATGTGGCTGTTTTAGCTAATGCTATGCTTTGTAAGTATTTTTCAATGTGTTTTGCGTTCTTATATATTCGTGAGTGGAAATTGTATATGATTTTAACTTGTGCTTCGATTGCCAATCATTTTACTCCATTTATTGGAAAGAAATCCGTTGTGTTTAAAGCCTTCATTATTAATGTACTTAAAGTTATGATTTCTGGAATATTCTACTTGTTGATAATTATGATGATGATGTATGAAAGGGAAGAAATGAAAGTGTGAAATATGAAATACGGCCATTGCGCAATGAATAAAGAATCACATGTATGGCCAAGAGAGCCAATGAAATAATAATATTGTAAGAGGTTAAAAGTACAGATTAAGTGATATGTTCTGAAAGGTTATGAGATGTACGTATTTGTACTTTTGTTTCCAATGTGTTATGAAATCCTATGGATGGTCTATGAAACGCATAGGTATAATGTGTTATGAAAACATGTGGACGGTCAATGAAACGCATAGGTATATTGTGTTATGATATCATGTGGGTGGTCTATGAAACGCATAGGTATATTATGTTATGAAGACCTGTGGACGGTATATGAAACGCATAGGTATATTGTGTTAGGAAATCCTATGGACGGTCTATGAAATGCATAGGTATATTGTGTTATGAAATCATGTGGACGGTCTATGAAATGCATAGGTATATTGTTTTATGAAATCCTGTGGACGGTCTATGAAACACATAGGTGCATTGTGTTATGAAATCCTGTGGACGGTATATGAAACGCATAGGTGCATTGTGTTTGAGAAGTATACGTGTACAATATGAATAAACACTATGGACGGCCTATGAAATGCATAAGTGTATAAGATGATATGTGAATACTATGGACAATTTATGAAATGCATAAGTGTATTATATGATATGTGAATGCTAAGGACAGTCTAATGAGACACATTATTAATGCAGACAATAGGTGCCACTTTCGTTGTCCTTGTTTGTACAGGTTGTTTCAATTACATTATATTGTGTTCCACGTATAGATCATATGGGCATTGTATTTTGAAAAGAGGATTTTTAGCTATACATACTAGTGTTGTTCGACAGTACCAACGTCCCTTTTACCGGGGGCGTTGCATCTTTAATGGATCAAGGTGGTTCAACAACAGGTGGCATTGGTCAGTGATAGCAGTACACTCTTTTCAGCTGATTTGGTGAGCCCCACTTCATTTCGGGGTGATGTATCTTTTGTTTCTCATGTACTTTGTGGTTGAAGTATAGCCGGATCCTTGTTGCCGGCATTTCCAAATTTCTTTTCAGTTGTACTTAGCTAAAAATACTCTTCAGTTGTACTCCTCCAACACCTCTTTGCCAAC
>AWOL01S0025368.1:15152-28745 GCA_000715115.1 Nicotiana otophora
AGTGTGGTCCGCACTTTTGTGACACTTAGCCAAATTTTTCATGCTCAGTTCCTGCAATGCACACCCATTCCTGCATACACTTCAAAACTAGTTAGTACCAAACAAAGCCTATCTAATCTAAAGAAGAAATACAAGTAAAAGAAAAAGACACATGGGTTGCCTCTCAAGAAGCGTCTGATTTAACGTCGCGGCACGACGCATGTTACCATCAATCACTTGAAATGGAGCAACGCCACAATGTGGCCATCATCAACCTTGCCAAGATAATGTTTAACCCGATGCCCGTTGACTCTAAACACCTCATCATTCTTATTTTTCAAATCTAGAGCACCAAAGGGGGTTACATTCACCACTTCAAATGGCCCACTCCATTTTGATTTTAACTTGCCGGGAAATATCTGTAACCTGGAGTTGAACAATAGCACAAGATCACCCTCTTTGAATTCCTTATTGTTGATGTACTTGTCATGGAGGTACTTCATCTTGTCCTTATACAAGGACGAACTGGAGTATGCATGGAACCGAAACTCATCAAGTTCATTCAATTGCTCCACCCTAAGATTTGCAGCTACATTCCACTCAAGGTTAAGCTTCTTCAATGCCCATATAGCCTTATGTTCAAGTTCCACCGGAAGGTGACAAGCTTTCCCGAACACTAACCGATACAGAGACATACCAATTGATGTTTTGTAAGTTATTCTATAAGCCCAAAGAGCATCGTCAAATTTCTTTGACCAATCTGTCCGGTTGGTATTCACAGTCTTCGACAGAATACTCTTGATCTCCCGGTTGGAGACTTCAACCTGTCCACTTGCTTGAGGATGATAGGGGGTCAACACTTTGTGATTGACACCATACTTGGAGAGTAAAGTATCAAAAGGTTTATTGCAAAAGTGTGATCCCCCATCACTAATGATGGCCCTTGGAGCACCAAACCTTGTGAATATGTTCTTCTTCAAGAAATCTACCACACTTCGAGCTTCATTTTTGGGCAAAGCCACAACTTCAACCCATTTGGACACGTAATCCACAGCTGTCAATATATAGGTATTCCCACATGAGCTCACAAACGGACCCATAAAATCAATGCCCCAAACATCAAAAATATCAATCTCTAAGATGGTGGTGAGAGACATCTCATTTTTATTGGAGATCCCACAGGCCCTTTGGCATTCATCACAACGCTTAACGAGATCGCTAGCATCCTTGTAAAGGGTAGGCCAATAGAATCCACATCTTAGCACCTTTGTAGCAGTTCTTGCTCCACCATGGTTACCACCATATGGCGAAGAGTGGCAAGCTTCAAGAATACCCAATTGTTCTTCTTCTGGTACACAACTCCGGATAATACCATCAGTACAAATTTTGAAGAGATATGGCTTATCCCAATAGTAGTCTAGGCAGTCCCGTTTGAGCTTCTTTCTTTGGTTTGAAGAGAGCTCATTCGGAATAATGCCACTCACAAGATAGTTGGCCACATCGTCAAACCATGGCATCCCAGTCATAGAAATGGAAAGGAGTTGTTCGTCAGGAAATGAATCATTGATCTCAAGGCCATCATGTGGCCTACCCTCCTCCTCCAATCAGGACAAGTGGTTTGACACTTGATTCTCACTACCCTTGCGGTCTTGAATCTCTAGATCAAACTCTTGCAATAGAAGCACCCACCGCATCAACCTTGCCTTAGAGTCTTTTTTGCTCATAAAATAACGAAGTGCCGCATGGTCGGTGTGAACAATCACCTTTGTACCCATTAGATATGGCCGGAACTTCTGCATAGCAAAGACAATGACTAAGAGTTCTTTTTTGGTCACCGTATAGTTGACTTGGGCCTCGTTTATGGTCTTTCTAGCATAGTAGACCGGATGAAAGATCTTATTAATTCGTTGCCCCAATGCCACTCCAACCGCCACATCGCTTGCATCACATATGAGCTCAATTGGTAAGCTCCAATTTGGCACGCTGATAATAGGAGTGGTAGTCAACTTATACTTGAGCAGCTCAAATGCCTTCATACAATCTCCATTGAAAAGGAACTTGGCATCTTTCTCCAAGAGTTTGCACAAGGGGTTTGCCACATTAGAAAAGTCCTTGATGAATCGGTGGTAAAACCCTGCATGACCTTGAAATCTCCTCACTCCTTTTACGGAAGTAGGGGAGGGAGTTTGGNTCAAATAATGAAGTGTCGCATGGTCGGTGTGAACAATCACCTCTGTACCCATTAGGTACGGGCAAAACTTCTCCATAGCAAATACAATGGCTAGGAGTTCTTTCTTGGTCACCGTATAGTTGACTTGGGCCTCGTTCATGGTCTTGCTAGCATAGTAGACCGAGTGAAAGATCTTGTTAATTCGTTACCCCAATACCGCTCCAACCGCCACATCGTTTGCATCACACATGAGCTCAAATGGTAAGCTCCATTTTGGTGCGATGATAATAGGAGTGGTAGTAAACTTATACTTGAGTAGTTCAAATGCCTTCATACAATCTTCATTGAAAAGGAACTTGGCATCTTTCTCCAAGAGTTTGCACAATGGGTTTACCACCTTAGAAAAGTCCTTGGTGAATCGGCGGTAAAACCTCGCATGACTTAGAAAGCTACTCACTCCCTTCACGGAAGTAGGGGGAGGGAGTTTGGATATCACTTCAATTTTTGCTTTATCAACCTCAATACCATTCTTGAAAATCTTGTGACCGAGGACAATGTCCTCCTTAACCATAAAGTGACACTTCTCCCATTTCAACACCAAGTTAGTTTCCTCACAACGTGTCAATAACTTATCCAAGTTATCCAAGCACTCTTCAAAATAATTCCCCACGATAGAAAAATCATCCATGAAAACCTCGAGAAAGTCCTCCACCATATCGGTGAAGATGGACATCATAAACCGTTGAAAAGTTGTCGGTGCACTGCATAACCCGAATGGCATCCGCGAGAATGCGAAAGTGCCATAGGGACAAGTGAAAGTGGTCTTCTCTTGGTCTTCAAGATCAATAAGAATCTGGTTATACCCGGAATATTCATCAAGGAAGCAATAATAAGCACGTCCGACTAACCTATCCAACATTTGATCAAGAAATGGAAGCGGAAAATGGTCTTTCTGAGTAACTTTGTTGAGCTTCCTATAATCCATGCACACTCTCCACCCGGTGACAGTTCTTGTGGGGATCAATTCATTTTTGTCATTTGTTATCACAGTCATGCCCCTTTCTTTGGGACACATTGCACTGGCGAGATCCACGAACTATCGAAAATGGGGTGAACAACCCCGGCATCCAACCACTTGATGATCTCTTTATATACTACCTCTTGCATGGCCTCATTCAATCGTCTTTGATGTTCCATAGAGGGTTTGGCATCCTCCTCCAAAATAATTTTGTGCATGCAAAATGCGGAGCTTATACCCCGAATATCCGTGAATGTCCAACCTATTTCTTTCTTCCTCCTTTGGAGCACCGCAAGGGTGGAATCTACCTGCACGTTAGTTAAGCACGAGGAAAGAATAACAGGTTTAGTGGAACAGTGGCCTAGAAACTCATACCTGAGGTGTGAAGGCAAAGGCTTTAACTCCAAGGTGGGAGGCTCCTCGATTGAGGGATTTGTTTGTGGAGTCTTCCAGTTTTCAAGATCCAAGGAAAGTTTTTGGGGCTCATAAGTATATGATCCCATTCCTTGCAAAGTATTGACACAATCTACAAAGCCTTTCTTCTCATCATCATCATGATTCAACAACACGGCTTCCAAGGTATCTTCAAAATGTATCACAACACTTGTGTCATCAACAATTACTTCGGTCACAAGATCCACAGACGAACACACTTCGTTGCTATTTGGCTGCCTCATTGATTTACAAACATAGAACACAACTTTTTCATCGCCTACCCAGAAGGTGAGCTCGCCAGCTTCCACATCAACTAAGGCCTTCCCTGTAGCAAGGAAAGGTCTCCCCAAAATTATTGGCACCTCATAGTCAAGTATCACAAATTCTGTGGGAAGAATGAACTTGTCGACCTGAACTAACACATCATCAATTATCCCCAATGGCTTTTTTTATTGTCTGATCTACCATTTTCAACCTCATGGATGTGGGTCTTGGTTGCCCAATCCCCAACGTTTTGAACACATAATAGAGCATCAAGTTAATGCTTGGCCCCAAGTCACATAAAGCTTTGGCAAAATCGGCACTCCCAATAGTGCACGGGATTGTGAAAGCACCGGGGTCTTCCAACTTTGGAGCCATGGAGTGAACAATAGCACTCACTTGATGTGTCATTTTGATTGTTTCACAGTTCATTGATCTCATCTTTGTTACCAAATCCTTCATGAACTTGGCATATCCCGGCATTTGTTCTAATGCTTCAACCAACGGCACATTTATGGATAAACTTTTCATCATATCAATGAATTTCTTGAATTTATTCTCATTGTGTTGCTTTGCAAGCCTTTGAGGGTATTGAGGAGGAGGCCTTGGCATTGGTGCCTTAGCCTTTGGCACTACCGGCTCCGGCATGTCAATCACGTATTCCCTAGACGGGTTCACTTCTTCTTGAGTCTTCTTCACATTTTTATCAATATCAATCCTTGCTTCTTCATTAGCTTGAACATCATTGCTTGGCTCATCATCATCTTGCACCAACGCATCATCACCCACATGTCTTCTTCGGATTGTGGTACTAGCAACTCCACCTCTCTCACTTCTTGTTGTCATATCCATTGCATGCCCCGTATTCCCACCTTTCGAGTTCACCACCATATCACTAGATAGTGCCTCCTTTGGGAGAGTATTTAACGCTTGAGAAATTTGGCTAAGTTGAACCTCCAAGTTGTGAATAGAAGTGTTGTGGGAGACTAATTGGGCATCAGAATCGGCCTTTTTCTCCATCATTTGCTTAAACATGTTTTCAATCCATCCCATTTCACTATTGGAAGAACTAGGACCTTGTAACGGATATGGAGCCGGGTTGTTTGGTTGTTGATACATCGGGGGCCTCTGAAAGCCTGACCCCCGATTTCCTTGATTGCTATTTTTCCAACCCCCTTGATTATTGTTGCCTCCCCAATTGTTTTGATTGTTGCCGCCCCAATTACCTTGATTATTTCCTCCCCAATTGCCTTGATTACCCCAATTGCTTTAATTATTGTTTTTCCACCACTCTAATTTCCTTGGTGGCCTTAATTGTTCCAATTTCCTTGGTTTCCTTGTGATCTCCATTGTTGTTGATTTGGAGCATTGCTTCTTTGACCTTGATAATTGTTGACATAGTGAACCTCTTCATATTGCTCATCATATGAATCATCTTGATTATATCCACTATTACTTTGCTCAAATTGTTCCAGATGGTTTTGTACTTGTGGACCTCGTTGTTGTCTCTTGTTTACCATCATGTTCACCCCTTCCATAGCATTCACCTGTTTCGACCCTTGAAACTATTGAAGATGAGCTTTGGCTAATTGATTCATGGTGGTTGTTAACTCCGCAATAGCTTGCCCATGATCATGTAGCTCCTTGTGTAGGTGAATAAGATTTGGGTCACCCTGAGGAACATTGGCTCTACTTTGCCACGCCGAAGAGGTGTCTGCCATCTCATCCAAGATTTCACAAGCTTCATAATAAGGCGTGTTCATGAAGTTACCCCCCAACGAGTTGATTTACTACACACTGATTCATTGTGTTGATCCCCTTGTAGAAGGTTTGTGGGATCATGGCCTCGGTCATATCATTGTTAGGGAATTCTTTGACCATGGTACGATATCTTTCCCAAATCTCGTGCAATGGCTCATTGAGCACTTGTTTGAAAATTAGAATTTCATCCCTTAGTGTAGCCATGTGCCTCGGAGAGAAGAATTTGACAATAAACTTCTCGGCCAACTCATCCCAAGTGTGGATGGAATGATTGGGCAATCTCTCTAACTAGTCCAAAGCCTTTCCCCGTAGAGAAAAGGGAAATAACCTAAACCGCGGTGCATCATCGGTGACATTTGTTTGCTTGCTCCCCCAACAAGTATCAACGAAACCCTTGAGATGCTTATAGGCATTTTGGTGTGGAGCTTCGGTAAAGAAACCCCGCTGCTCAAGCAGTGTAATCATCATATTGGTTATTTGGAAGTTGCCCGTCCTAATCCGGGGCGGGACTATTGCACTTGCATAGCCCTCATTCGGTAACACCGGATGCGCTGCTCTTGGTAGAGGTGGGGGAGGGTTTGGGACATTATCATTAGGCGGTCGGCCTTGCATGTTTACTTGAGGCTCGGGATGAACCTCATCCACTTGATCATCATCTACATATTCCCCCAATGGTAAATTTCCGAGGGGCTCGTTGTTAAGGGCCATTTTGTACCTAAAAGCAATTCACAAACAAAATTAGTGACTCAGAAGGAAATAAAGACAAAACACACAAATACCTAGATATATAGCTAAATCCGTTTAACTCCCTGGCAACGACGCCAAAAATTGATCTCGGCCAAACCCACACCACAATTAAGTAGTGAAGCGGTTGATGTAATAATAAACCCAACGAAGGTCGGGATCGAATCCACAGGGAGTTAGAAAATGGGATTAGATGTATATCTAAGTTAATTGCAAGTTTTGGCTCAAATTACACTTCCACAAACTTGATTGGTGTTCTACTTCTACTTTACTCTATTATTTACAAGTATAAAACTAAGGACAATATTTTTGGTTTTGAGTTTTTCAAATGATTAAAAGGGACTAGGGTCGTGACTTTTACCTAGGTTGTTATCTAATGGGTTGTAAACTCCAGGGCAAATTTGATTAGTTGAGGTCGTGATGTAGCAATCACATCCAGGTACTCACTATATAGCTCTCGGTAGTTTGAGTGATTTTGCCCAATTTGGTTTTCTCAAGTCCAATTGGGTATTTGCACAATACAAGTGATATTAGCTCAACTCGGGTATTACTATTTTTAGGTTTAACTCTTTAATTGTGGCTATCAATTTCTTAAGATCACCCCAATTTCTTATTAGCCAAGTTTTCCTAGACTTAGTCTCTCTTTCTCAAGTAGAGGCTAAGTCAAATAGGCATGAATCAATATTTGCAACCATTGATTATAGGGTTCAATCATGAACAAGGCTAAATATCACTAACCCAATCAAAAATAAGCCCTAAATTAAATACATATCAAATACTCACACTAGGGTTGGGTCACAACCCTAGCTAAAGTTATGTAATTTTGGTTTAGTTTTTCTAAGTATTATTAAGGGGGATCAAGCAATCAAACTTTCTAGCAAGCAAACAATTCTTTGTACTGGTGTTTCTCCCCCCCGACACCGTGTTGCTTTCTTTAATAGCTTTCATTAATGCAATCGAGCTTTCTTTCATTCTCAATTCTCTTTTCTTCTCTCTCAGTTTCTCATGACATTGGTTTTTCCGTACGGCACAGACAATCTAGTCTAGCGTATGGAGGAGACCACGGTTAGTGGACAACAATCGCACTGACAACGATTGCTTAGCCTTACGTCGCCCTTCCAAAGAATCTCAAGAAGGCACCGCGTAATAGTTGGTATCAAAGCCTAGGGTCGACATCGGACGAGGGATTACATTGTAATTACCACCATATTTTACCATGGTGAATCATAGAGATCGCATCGCGATCCTTGAGGAGACGGTTGACGTATTACGGCCCATCGTGGAAATGGTGCCTGACTTAAAGACTAGCCTAGTGCAAAGGTTGGACGACCTGGACCACAGACTGCTCTAGGCCGAAGTTGACATAGAAAATATCAATCGCAACTCTGAAGGAGACCGGCAACGGCAGCCACAGAGGCAGCCAGAATTTTTGGTAAATTCGAGGTCCTCCAAAAGGAGCATGCCGAGGATTTAGCCCATAGGGAACAAGAGGCAAACAAGGTGACTGCCATGCAACAAACTATAGAGAACTTGATAGTAAAGCTTAACGTTGTCAATGCCGCTTTACAAGGCCTGCTTTGAGGAGGCGAAAATCAAATCAGGGGTGTTGTAAACCTCGCCCCTGTGGCACAAAAACTGAAAATTCCTGAGCCAAAGCCATATAGTGGAGCTCGGAATGCCAAAGAAGTGGAAAACTTCATTTTCGACATTGAATAATACTTCGATGTCGTAGGTGGCCTAGAAGAAGCTAAGAAGGTAGCAACTGCTGCCATGTATCTTCAGGGTGATGCCAAACTCTGGTGGCGGGTGAAATATGAAGCCATCAGGGCTGGTGAAGATGCCCTTGAGACATAGGCAGAACTGAAGGCAGCCATACGCCTACAATTCTTCCCCGAAAATGTTGAGTACAATGCAAGGAGAAAGCTACGGAAGCTCTGCCAGACCAAATCAGTGCAGGATTACGCGTGGGAATTCTCTGCGCTCATGCTGAACATCTGTGACATGGGGGACAAAGACAAACTCTTCACCTTCCTGGAAGGGTTGAAACCTTATGCCCGCATGGAGATGCAAAGACAACGGGTAGACATATTACCTAAGGCGATCCAAGTAGCAGAGTGCCTTGGGGATTATCAAGTGGAAACCCGGAAGGACAGGCCTCAACAGCCTATCCGAGGAGGATACAAAGGGGGCCAGCCGAACCCTGGTGGCCCTAGCATAAGTGGATGAGACCGGAGTGCAATCAAATCTAAGGCTCCCTCCTCAGGCAGTACTAGCACTGCATCTAACAACAACGATCGGGGAAGGAAACCCCCCTCAGGATGCCGTCATTGTGGCGGACCACATTGGAATAATGAATACCCACATGCACAAATGAACGCCCATCAAGCTTTTGATGATTGGACGGATGGCGATGCAGATGATGCGGACCAGACTGAACCAGTAGGTGCATTTAATGCAATTGTTGGCTTTATTTCTGAGTCCTTAGCGGGAACCAGTGCTGGTATCCGTAAGAAGAAGGAAACCTGCCCCATCACAAAGAAAGAGAAAAATAAGGCAAATGAGAGAACTCTTCTTAAGCAAGAGAGGACCTTAATGTTTATCGACATGAAGGTAAATGGCAAGCCCATTCGGGCGATGATAGACACAAGTGCTACCCACAACTACTTAGCCTCGACTCAGGTGAAGCGGTGATAAGTAGGGATTTTAGCCTATTAATTGATCTTTTTTACTTGTGTTTTGGGCCAAAAAAGCATGAAGGTATTCCCGGAAACTAACTTAATATGCTTGCTTGTAGGGATTGTTCAAAATGAGCCAAATGAGCCATAATCAACTCATAAATGAGTCAAAACTTGAACAAAAAGCAAAATTGGGCCAAGAGGTGTGGAACGCGGACCGCGACAAATAAGCGCGGCTGCGAAAGTATCAACGCGGACGCGGCCATTATTTTGCGGTCCGCGATATGAAGAATCAGAGAGATGGTTTTTTGGGCACAAATATGAACGCGGACCGCGATAAGAAGATGCGGCCGCGAAAGTACCAGCACGACTGTGATGGGAATTTCACGGACCTCGATTGCTAAGGTTCAGAGAGTGCATAATTCAAGCAAAAATGAGAAGGGCGATCCACGTCAAAATTATGCGGTCGTAGAAGTCTCTCACGCGGATGCGGTAGAAATTACGCGATCCGCGAAACAAGATTCAAAGCAGGCCCAGATGTGAAGAAACGCGGACCGCGGTCAGAATTACGCGGACGCGAAAGCAAGTGTGCAGCCGCAGTCAGAATTACGCGACCGCGAAACTTCCGCAGGGGTATTTATGTTAGAAAATTTCAGCTTAGTATAAATAGATCTTTTTGTCAATTTTAGGTTATGTGATATTTTTGCTGAGTACGTGAGTAGACTAGGTTTACCTTTCTAGGCAATTTTGTACAAGATTTACTTTATAACATTAGATTTTCATCTTTTAATTTAGTATTATGGATTATATCTTCTCCTTATCGTTGATTTCTGCTATTATTATGAGTTTCTAGACTCAAAGCTAGGGTTGTGACTCAACCCTAGTGTGGGTATTTAATGGGTCTTGAATTTTAGGGCTTGAATGTCTATGGGTTAGTGATAATTAGCTTAGTTCGTGCTAGAATTATAGATTTAGTAGTTGCAAACACTGATTTATGCCTTTATGGTTTGGTCTCTTTTTGAGAAAGAGGGATTAAGTCTGGAAAAACTAGGCTAACAAGGAATTGGGATGAACTCAAGAAATTGATAGCCCCAATTAAAGAGTTAAACCTAGAGATAGTAATACCCGACTTGAGCTAATATAACATGACTTACATGAATACCCAGTTGGACTTGAGAAAGCCAAATTGGGCAAAATCACTCAAACTATCGAGAGATATAGAGTGAGTACTTGGGTGTGATGGATATATTACGATCCCAAATTAATCAAGCTTGCCCTAGATTCTTACTACCCGTTAGATGTCCACATAGGCGAAAGTCACTACCCTAGTCCTTTTAAAAAATTGAAAACCAACATCAAACATAGTGTACTTAGCTTTAATCATTGCATACAATACAATAGAATTAGAAGTAGAGTCAACACCATCATTTTTGGAAGTGCAATTAGGAGCAACACACGCATCTAGATTTAGATATAAACCTAATTCCAAATTAATTAACTCCTTATGGAAATTGATCCCGACCTTGTTGGGTAAAACTGCATCGACCATCCTCGCTACTCAATAGTGGTGTAGGTTTGGACCCGATCAAGTGCCTTGGCCTAGTTGTAGGAAAGGGCAGAGGTCGTGTCAAGGCTATCAACTCACCTCCTCAGCCAGTAGGTGGAATAGTCAAAGAAATACCAGTGAAGCTTGGACCTTATGAAGGAAAATTCAACCTGCGCGTGGTGATCATAGATGACTTCGAGTTGATAATGGGGTTGGAATTCCTGAGGCAAACCAACACCAAGCCTGTGCTATATGCATACATGCTACTAATAATGGGAACAAATGGGTCCAAGCCCTGCATTATTCCGTGCATGCCCATGAAGATCGCCAAAGAGAACATCTCGGCCTTGCAGTTGAAGAATGGGGTCAAAAGACATGAACCCACGTTCCTGGCTACCCTCTTCATTGAAGATATAGAACGCTCCATGTTTGGAATAGAACACTCCATGCATACAATAGAATAGAATTAGAAGTAGAATCAACACCATCATATTTGGAAGTGCAATTAGGAGCAATAGACGCATCTAGATTTAGATATAAACCTAATTCCAAATCAATTAAGTCCCTGTGGAAATTGATCCCGACCTTGTTGGGTAAAACTGCATCGACCATCCTCGCTACTCAATAGTGGTGTAGGTTTGGACCCGATCAAGTTTTGGCGCCGTTGCCGGGGAGTTAGACGGTCTTTGCTATATATCTAACTATTTGTGTGTTTTGATTTTCCTTTCTTATGTTTTTCTAACTTTTGTGTGTCATTTGCTTTTAGGTACCAAATGGCTCTTTACGAGGTCCTCGGACATATTCCTCAGGGGGAGGAGGTAGATGAAAATGAAGTGGACGAGGTTCATCTTGAACCTTAAGTACAAAGAAAAGGCCGCCCGCCTCATGACAACGTTCCAAACCCTCCCCCACCTCCTCTAAGGGCAGCACACCGGGTGTTGCCCAATAAAGGCTACGCAAGTGCAATTGTCCCGCTCCGGATTCAGGTAGGCAATTTCCAAATAACCAATGGCATGCTTACTCTATTGGAACAAAGGGGTTTCTTCACTGGAGCTCCACATCAGAACGCATATAAGCATCTCAAAGGTTTTGTAGACATATGCTGGGGGAGCAAGCAGACGAATGTATCTGATGACGCTTTGAGGTTGAGGCTTTTCCCTTTCTCACTTAGAGGGAAGGCTTTGGATTGGCTTGAAAGGCTACCCAACCATTCCATCACCACTTGGGATGAGTTGGCCGAGAAGTTCATAACGAAGTTATTTTCTCCGGGACATATGGCAACATTGAGAGATGAAATCCTTGATTTTAAACAAGAGCCAAATGAACCGTTACATGAGATTTGGGAACGGTACCAGAAAATGGTAAAAGAGTGCCCCCACAACGATATGACTGAAGCAATGATCCAACAAACCTTTGGTGAATTAGCTCGCAGGGGGTAACTTCATGAACACGCCATATTCAGAAGCATGTGAAATATTAGATGAGATGGCAGACACCTCTTCAGCTTGGCAAAGTCGGGCTCTCAGGGTTACCCTAATGTTATCCACTTTCACAAGGAACTCCACGATCAGGACAAGCCATAGCAGAGTTGACAACTACCATGAATCAGTTAGCCAAGGCACAACTTCAGCAGGTTCAGGGGCTAAAGCAAGTAAATGCCATGGAAGGAGTGAATGTAATGGTTAACAAGATGAGACAAAGAGGTCAACAAGTTCAACACAATCAGGATCAATTTGAGGAAAGTGGTAGTGGGTACAACCAAGATGACTCTTATGATGATCAAAGTGAAGAGGTTCAATATATGAACAATTACCAAGGTCAACGGAGCAATGCTCCAAATCAACAACAGTGGAGATCACAGGGAAACAACCAAAATTGGGGAAACCAAGGCCAAGGGAATTGGAATAATAACAACAATCCGAACAATTGGGGGAACAACAATCAAAATTTGGGGAATCAAGGAAATAACCAAGGAAATTGGGGTGGCAATAATAATAGTAATTGGGGAGGCAATGGAAACCAAGTGAATTGGAACAACAATAATCAAGGGAACTGGGGGTCGGGCCCTCAAAGGCCCCCGATGTATCAACAACCCAACAACCCGCCTCCATATCCATCGCAAGGGAAAAGTTCTTCCAACAATGAGATGGGACGGATAGAAAGTATGTTCAAACAAATGATGGAAAGAAACGCCGACTCTGATGCCCAAATAGCCTCCCACAATACTTCTATCCGCAACTTGGAAGTGCAAATGGGTCAAATTTCTCAAGCGTTGAATACTCGCCCTAAGGGGGCACTACCAAGTGATATGGTAGTAAACCCGAAGGGTGGGAACAATACAGGACATGCTATGGTGGTGACCACAAGAAGCGGTAGAGGTGGAGATGCAAGTACCTCCAATCCAAGAAAGATTGTGAATAATGATTTGGTTGTGCAAGAAGATGATGAGATCCAAGCCAATGATGAGAATGTGAATGATGAAGTGAGGATAGACATTGATGACAACGTGGAGGAGACACAAAATGATGTGAACCCATCNATCTAGGGAACACGTGATAGACATACCGAAAATGGTAGTGCCCAAAGCCAAGGCACCTTTGCCAAGGCCTCCTCCACCGTATCCTTAAAGGCTTGCAAAGCAAAACAATGAGAACCAATTCAAGAAATTCATTGATATGATGAAAAGTTTGTCCATAAATGTACCTTTGGTTGAAGCTCTAGAATAAATGTCGGGATATGCCAAGTTCATGAAGGACTTGGTAACAAAGAAGAGGTCAATGAACTGTGAGACGAGCAAAATGACACATCAAGTGAGTGCCATTGTGCATTCCATAGCTCCAAAGCTAGAAGATCCCGGTGCCTTTACAATTCCATGCATTATCGGTAGTGCCAATTTTGCCAAAGCCTTGTGCGATTTGGGAGCGAGCATTAATTTGATGCCATATTCTGTGTTCAAGACATTGGGGATTGGGCAACCAAGACCTACTTCCATGAGGTTGCAAAT